>VOMN01135418.1:0-10289 GCA_014899125.1 Orchestia grillus | reverse complement strand
CCATCGTTGTCGAGCAGCTAAGAAACAAGGCTGTACCTTGCCAGCTCTAAATGAACTTTAATGTTTGATCAGAACTTGTACATAACTCAAACTTCTGTCACGTCTTTGAAAATTGATAAATGAACGTAGTAAGTAAGTGGAGCTCGAAAAACAAAAGGTGACTAATTTCTTATCCGAGGAGCTTACATTCACCTTGCGGCTTTTACCCGTTGCGGTTTTTGGCAGTGCAGCTTTCGCAGCGATATAACTTAGCACTGAGTGTGCTAGAGCACCACTTGCGTTCCTCCGTCGCTGTAATATCCCGCCGTAAATATCGTGAGGAATCAGTCCCGAAGGCTTCCAATTGTCCAGCGGCCGACGCTCCGACAGTCCAAGCCGGATTGCGGACGCCAAAAACTGGCACTCGTGTATAAATCACGCGCGTGTCAGTTCCAGGATGATGTATTTACGTCTTCCAGCCGTGCTATCTTTTATTAGGAGCATTTTTACATTAGTCCTAGGCCCAGAATGCCTGCCGCTGCGGTCATGACCATCAGCTTATTGGCCCCCGCAAAATACTGCTTGCTTCAGCACAACCATGATGGACGGCCGGCGGGCCCTGATATCCCACAGTAGCTCCCCACTGTCTCGCCGGTTAGTGGATATTGCGTCCCTTCGCCGCTACGGTCGGCCTCGGGTCTCGTGCTAAATCCATACAGAGCGCCATGGGGTCTCGTGCTAAATCCATACAGAGCGCCATTAGATCTCGTGCTAAATCCATTCAGAGCGCCATGGGGTCTCGTGCTAAATCAATACAAAATGCTTTGGGGTCTGTTAGTTAATCAATACAAAGATTAGAGTCTGAGGATAAACCAATATAAAGCACCATAGGGTCTGACCAAAGGAGTTTTTCCTACAAAAAAGTATAACTATAATTTATTGAAATTATTATCTTTCAATTTTTAAATATACATTTTTCAGTTATTATCCATTTCTAAGCTAGTTTTTTTAAAAACTTTCTGTATTCCCCTTGAAAAAACATAAATAAAATATTTAAGTCCAAGAAAATATAAAGACTATCACGACGGCTTGGTACCTGCCAAGACATGCTGCGATCTCGTGGTATATCATGAAAGTAACCAATACATTCTACAATAATAATCTTACAATTGTAAACAATTACTACCAACCATTTACATTTTCTTAGGATTTGGACGTAACACACAGACGTAAGGTTTTCTAAATTGTATGCCTTTAAATCAGCGGGCAGGTCCCAAATCTTCAGAAGACGTGCGAACATTCGCAGTCCTTCAAACGAGTGCAACGGAGGGTGAGTGTGAAGGAAAGTTGTGGGTGGGTGGGAGTTGCAGTATTCGCTGAGAGTGACAAGCAGGGCTCGTATGAATCAAAAGTAAGCTACGCCCAAAGACCAGCAGTTCCATTTCGCACCACTGACCAGTAATAATTTGTGCATATGAAGATACGTTGGCCGTACGCGATTTTCTGGGCTATTTAGTAAAACTTTTTTTCTGAATTCATTGCGTGTAAGGGATTTTACAAATCCACCAACATTCGGGCCCATGCTAAATTACTCTGCATCACATCAAGTCAAGCAAAACACCAATAGTCAAATCATTTAAACTGCAACGTTGGCTTTTGATGTGATGTGCATAAAGTGTTTTAGCATGGAAATGAATATAAATTGTGTTTTTACCATTCTTCATACGCTACGAACTCAGAAAATAAAAGATGGTTTAAAAATTACAAAAGATATTTACTAAAACTATAACTGATAGAGTAATAATGCCTCTTGCGCAGCAATTAATGTTCAAGAAAAAACAGCTCAAGTTTTGGAATTAATTTTGCACAGTGAACTACTCTTAATTTGACTTAAGTTCTGATAAATAATTAAGTTTTGATATGCAAAATAGGAAACGCACTGAATTAATGCCACCAAAATTGTTTCTTTCACCACAGTTCAATTTTGCCTTGAATGTAACTCGCGTGTATTCTTTAGATCAACGTACGATTTATTTCAATGCACTTCTGAAAAAGTCTATATTTATGAAGGAATGACACTTAAAACAGTTTAGAAACCCGTATGCAAAAGTAATAGGTAAAATTAAAAAGGTATCATAAAAATAAGTCAAAGAATAAGTTAGGTGAAGCAACAGCAAATCAAACGGTATCAATACGTAGTGACTTAGTTAAAAAATAAGCTGTCAATAACTGCAATTACATGTATATCTTTTAATTTGTCGCAGCATTTTAAGGCGTGAACAATTCAGAACTCACCGCGAATTCGCGTTACGTGTCGCCCTTATTCAGGAGGCGCACTGGGTAGGGCCTGCAGAATCTGCCTCCACTGCTCCATTTGGTTCTCAAATGAGGTACATGTTGTCTCCCAGAACCGAATTTAATTCCTGTCGGGGAATTTTTGAGCTGTGATAATATCTGGACGTTTGCTAGTACCTACAGGCTGTAGTTGAAGAGTGTCAAGTTTCACATTCTGAGATAGGAATTTTGTTATAGTTGAAAGTCTGTGGTACAGTAAATTTCTTTCTGACTTTGTCCTGCCAACGATGAATCTAGACTTTTTTCATCAACTTTCGAATTGTTTGCACTCTAATTACAAAAACCACCTAAAAAAATGAGTTGAACAAGCTTCATTCAAGACAGCTCGACAGAATATCTGTTATCATTTGAGGCAAATAAATCCTTCGCTCCAACGAAAAATTAAAGTGGAAGAAAATTGAAATTCTTCTTTTAATAGGAGCTCATCACGAGCCAGCACGCTGAAATTTATGCAATAGTTCAAAGTGGCTTTAATTTAAACGTATTTCGAGCGTTGAGGTGACACGGGCCTAAAATGAGCACGAGCGACATGTAAAGCAGCTCCTTTGGGGCCCAGCGAGCCTTGAGAGGCGAGGCCGAGCGGCTCCTCGGCTGCTGCTGCTGCGGGGCCCGAGCTGTGGTGGCACCGGGTGCTGGGCCAGAGGCCAGCGTGATCACGCTCAAATTAAATAGAAGTTTCTTGATCACATTCTTCTTCACTGAATATCAAATTGGGCAAGATTTATCGCGGAATTTCAATTTTCAAAGCATTTTGAATGATATTTGGGATTCTATGGCGTTCGAAAAGATATTGTTAATTTGAACTCGAAGCCAAATTTTCAGTTTTGTAGTTTTTATCGCTCCACACCAATAAAAAGATATAAATAAGTAAACAAATCTTTGTTTTGCTTGGTTCGCAAATTAACTAAAAACTTCGAAGTGGAGAACACTTAAAGAAAACCGATCATATTCATTAAGAAAACGCTTCGAATTCGAGTTTCATCATTAGATCCATGAGAGCAATACATGTTTGAAATAAAACAGACAAGCAATGATCATGAACGATAGATCCAGAAATATAACAGAAGCCTAACACATTAATATGGACGTGAAATACCTGTTTTGAATTTTAATACGATGTATGTAAGCTATACGTACTCTTGAGAACAGGTTTTCTTTTAAAAATGTGTAAGGACTCTACAATTCTCAGGTTACTATGATTTGATGCATAATCTAATATTTTCAAATCGCCATTGTGTATTGGTATATTGTAATTATCAGCACGAACACGTATAGCTGAGTGAGTAGGACGTGCTAATTGACAACCAGTACGAAAGCTTCTCCCGCTCTGTTCAGCTATTCTGACACACAGATTTCGTGACGTCATACTAACTATGTGCACTGCACACAGCTAATATTCTCTCTTAGACCAGTGTTATTGTAGACCAGGGACAACCTTCTATTAATAATTTTTTGTTCGTTTTCTCAGTTTTTTATATTAGGGCTTTTGAAGCAGCGTTGAGACGAAAAATAAGTTTTTTCGAAGGCATGCTACACTTTTGTTTTCAACATTTCGAGAGTCTCATGCATTCATTATCAAGAATGAATCGTTCTAAAAAATTTTGAAATCATCTGACGGAAGTACAATATACGCATATCATATATACATACAAATTATACTTAAAGCTCAAATCTGGAAAAAAAGTCGAAGCGAGAGGGCAACACCGGCACATTGCTGATTGATCCCGGGCTACTTTTGCAGAATGGGGATCGCTTCTCCAACAGCAAGTCTCACAAGATTATGGTATCGCTGGAGGATGCATGTATTTTCCTCTAGCGTTTGGCAGGTCACTTTGGTGCCGTGTTCTTCATTCATGTATACCTCAGGTGCACCTGAACCGAGGTGGCATGTCAAGCGGCGACTCAGAGTCATCCTCGTTACACCGATATAATGTTAGTTGCTTTAGCTATTCACCTATGGTGTTCTTCGTTTCGAAGTTTTTAGTCGCATAGAAATAGTAGCACGAATTCTATATAAATTTCTTCTTATGAAAACCTCTTCTCGAGTTTGATACGAATCAAAGACTTGTGAATAACAATAGAACAGCGTATACGATTAAAAAACGGTGAATTTATGCTAAAAAGGGAACGTATTGCATAAGTCAAATGCACAGTTCACTTCCCCTTTTCGTACGAGTGAAGTATCATCCGCCACAGCTCCGCTGGGGTACACCCCGCATGTTCCCTTCTTGCTTCAAATAATATTGGGAGACATGAATTACATGGAATTATAAGAGCTCGCTGGAAGAACGCTATTGAATAAGGAATTGAGCGGGCAAACTTTTCTTGAATTTTTCTATAGCCTAAAAATTGCCAATTTTGAGAATCGAAACAAAAGATAAAAAGGAAAATAATTACAGCCGTACAGCACCATTCGCTTAGCTAGTTAGCGGATGAGCTCGTTAAATTGTTGGTCAGCTCAGCTTGTCTGGAGCATATTTATTGCAGAATTTTTCCTTGGTGTCAAGTGAATACCTTCTTGTCATATAACCTTCTCTGAGCAAAATGTGAAGCCAGACGAAAACACAAACTTCTTCAATCTCTTGCTTTTTTCCGATAGATGAAAATAGTTTTCTCCGTGCATCAAAATAGTCCACGACATATTTTTAAAAATTAAAATCTGTAACATGTGGTTATTTTGTACCGCTTGCTCTACACAGACCTATACAGCCCATAAAACTCGTAAACCCAAATCTACCGTTACTTCTTCGGGTGAAAATTCAATAACATAACCGGTGCACAGTAAACTCATAGCTCACGTGAACTTCTGGAACTATTTTAATCTAAGCCCTTTGAGTTCTACAAGGACTCCTCTGCCTCAGTTCTATTTTTGCTTGGTATAATTCTACCATGTGCATTTTCTAACCAGGAGAACTATTGCGCTCGCTTGTCTTGGAACACCAGGCAAGGAAATGTTGTGCGTCAGGCTGAACACATTAATCTTCAAAATTTATCATTGAAGCTCATAGGTACTCCAACTTAGGTGAAAACAAGATAGTTACGTTTCAAATAACTTGGGAGAGCTGTTTACGCGTCCAGGACTTCAGAACTGAGAGGGTAGAATGGAACGTGCTTTCGTTACACCCCCAGCATCTGGAGAATTTACTCATACCTCTTCTTTTTGCGCACACTTGAAATCAAAATAAAATTTGATAGGATCAATTTAAATTGAGGAAAATGTACTTTCTTAACCATTCATCTGAGTTATTTTAATCATGTTTCATCGAAACGTGCAACAAATGGATTTGCGAAAGAAACTGTTCTGACATCGTTGAATCGCTAAGTAATCAAAGTTTTCTGTCTAATTTCCACCGAGTATCATTGTTAGGAATATTTTAACACTAGGAATTTTCAGTGCATTGCCACGAGGATCTCTCAAAGCTTTCGAAAAACAACTAAACGGAGAGTCTAACAAATTTTATTTGCTCTTACTTGTGAAAATGAGAACTTATTAAAAATCTTCATTGGAGCATCATTTTAGTCGATAAAATTTGAATCGTAATCATACCCTTACAAACCTTCGTTTACCCAAATTTAACATTAAACCATATTCATGCTGGATATTTTTACCACAAATTTTCAAAATTTTCCGCATTTCGTCTCCTTTCGCACTTTACTTTGGCATTTTCCACACTCTGTTCAGAGGATGCGGTTGCACTATTCCAATTTCCTCAAAATGTGGCACGCAGAGCGGCTCCAGCACCTCCAGTGGTGGAACCTCCCTTGCTGCCATGGGCAGTTACTTGAACTCGCCGCGTCCGTCTACACAAACGCGGGACGTCGTGCCTCGGACGAAGCCAGCACGCGTGCTCTAAAATCCGAGCTAGCCGCCAAGCTAATTTACATTTAATTTGCTCCCAGCAGGAGACTTAAAACTGGAAGTCTCACCTCCCGCCGTCCCCAATTTGCATGGATCTCGCTCCGTAGTCGCGAGGAATATTTTCCATTACCGGGAATTCGGAGCGCCGATGTCAGCGACGCAAAACACCATGGGCAGCTTAAGATCACAAGCGCAAGCTCTCACTGCATGCGTTGTCGACACGCCCTGAAGCGGCTACTGGAATTGAAGAATAAAGCAGCATTTGCATGGCTTCTGTGCCCGTTGCATTAGACCTCGATGTACGAGGGCATCTGCACTGTTGCTCTTCAACATTCTTTTTTAATCTCACATCGTAATGTCGCTGGCCCAGCTCTAAAATTACTTCCCTGAATGATGAATTTCTGCGTTGTCTGTTAATTGTGATGTGCTGGTCCACGTTTCTGCAAATAATCTTGAACATACTTTTCCTAAAAGAAAAAGACGTAATGTATTCATTGAAAAACATTACTAGAGAGCGTGAAAATACTAAGGGCAGATAAATAATTAAAACCATGATACCATGAAACATCGTCCACATTCTTCTTATCTTGCATTTTGGGAAAGCCTTGAGTAATAAATGACGAGCTTTTGCAATTCAAACGAGACATGACTCTCAGAGGCTGAAGGCTCGTAAGTAAATTCGAGACCCTCCAGCGTAGAGCGTTGACTTTGTTAGTAACTACTTTGAGCGTGAGTCAACTATAGGGCAGCAAGAAGCACTCCTCACATCGAAAGCCTCTCATTGCGATACCTTGAAGTCCAGGTTCCTGATTATGCAACATAGATCTTTGCACATCTCCACATGAAAGCCAAACCCTCTTTCACGCGAGAAAAACTGAGTGAGAACAAATTGGATTTTCCTTGACACTCTCTGTGCTGGTAGAGACATGAAAGCTAATCCGAATAATCTCTGCCTGCGATAGAAATAAATGTCATAATAGGATTAACACGGGTTTTTCATGTGAACCTTACCAAAGGGAGATAAAATTGCCCAAAAATATATTCAGTTTTTATTTGCTGCGCAGTCAATTTGCCGAGTGTTAAAATTTTATTATAGCAAACATTAGCTAAAATTTTTTGCTTCCCTTTAAGTAACATTGTAGCGCAATGAAGACGAGCGCATGTACTAGAAATAAATGAAAAATTTTATTTCTTCGAGGTAAATTAAATTTTTTTGAATATTAGAGCCCGATTTTTTTGGAGTGTAAAGAAGTCAGTGACCACGAGTCGCACTGTACATGAATCACCTTGGCAAGCCGACCTCCTATCCCGTTACCCCGATGTGAGTGGGACTGTGTGCTTATAGTGTCTCTAGGGGAAAATGATCCATGTATGAATTGATTCATTAACACATAAGAGATATCCTTCAAAAAAATTGACACATTTTAAAAACTGGCTAATAGCGTGTTACGTATATCAGAAACATAACACTCGTGAAACCAAAATCTGGTCTAGGAAATTGAGATTGCAAATGGGACAGGAAGCAGTATACAGTCACGTGGTCTTCAAAATATTTAAATTAAAGTACATTCTAGTTTTTTCATTTTGACATTTCATTTGTAAGTTATTCCACGATAGAATACAGGACACCGTTCAACCAGCACAATATTTATTGTCATTACCATTTCGACTCATCATTCTAATTTGGTATTTTTTCCGTCTAGTATCCAGAAGACAGAGCACTAAGCATTAATGAGTGGAAGTGTTTTTTGCATCTCAAGAGCTGATTGGCCCGTGGAAATGACAGCAAAAGTGGATGTGTGCCTACAAACATAAAAAAACTTTATTAATTCCAACACGTTTTACCGTTGGGTTTTCAATGCTTGACAACTACTGATGTGGTGAGGGATGTGAGGAATGTGTGGCTTAAGCTTCCTTTTCGAAGGGAAGTACTCCCTGGTTGCGTGAAATGCTTTGCCTGAGCCGGGACTCGAGCCCTGGACGTCCGGCTATGAGGCCATCACGCTAACCAGTACGCCATGGAGCCCAGGCGTGCGGTTTCAAAATGATTAAATATGTGCTTATAGGTAAGCACAATAAATAGAAAAACTGAAGTGAATGTTCACTCCAATGTGCAAAAACAGAAGAAGAGTATGCAACTGAGTTAAAGCGTGGTCAGACGCACAAGAACGTAGTGCATCTCTCAGTTCATCATCGACATTCGGTAAATCACTCGGCAAGCTCCGAAGCAATTCGAGCGCGGGTAAAAAATCAGCCCTTGAATGACGGATACTATAATTAAAACGTAAAGCAGAAAAAGCAATACGCGAGGGGAAATAATAAAAATAAACAACCGGAGGCTCATACAAAATCTTAGAGCATCAAATCGATGACTCAAAATATGCTGATTTTGGCACATAATTCTTCAAAGTTCGAGTCTCTCTCAGTCGAGAGAGTGGCCAAGAGAGCGGGAACGCTGGCACCGAGACGAGGTCAGTACTTTCTTAGATGAGCCAAAGTTGCTCATGGGAGCCTTCCAATTCTAATGTTTATTACATTAAAATCTCTGAAGTATGATAACTGAGCAGTCATATTTTCAGCAGTGGTAAATATTACCTCTTTTTATAACAGTAGTAAACATTCCCCATTTTAACAGTTAAGTAAAAGTTTCGAAAACGGTTCTTCGTCTCATTGAATGTATGTAACCACAAAGTGTTTATGATTTAACTATTTAGTGTTATTTTCATTCTCGTTATATCATTGGTACCCGTGCTATCATGAGCATCATTATTGTCATGAGAATTTTTATCATCCATAATACAATGAAGTATGAAAATTACAACTGATACTATTTTCATTCATATCATCAAAGCTTACAGCATTACTATGTAATTGAGTTATAATTATTACTAAGCATTGATGTAAGTAGCGTTATCATCCTTAGTACTATTATAATTCAAAAATATTCTGGTCCGTTTATACGTTTCGTATTGAAATTTAAGCCATGATTTTTGAGTTACCTTCACTCGTTGCCTCTACCTTGATATCTTTTGCCGAGTAAAAGGCAATGCAAAATGATTTCTTTCATCATTGAGCGCTACTAAGCAGATAATTACATGAAATGAGTTAACAGTCTTCCGCCCCGCAACCACACCTGAGTCGGGCATGCGTGCGTCCTTCTCGACGTATCAAATGCAAGAGGAACATTTATCAGTTTTCTTCGTAATTGTCAAAAAGTAAAGGAGGCCTCAAATGAGTGGTGACTAGAAAAAAATCTTTCCTAAACGTTTGAAACATCACGATGATCGTCATCATCCATGGCTGATGATGCACAGACGCGTCCAATGCTCGTGATGTGCCGTGAGAAGACGTGAAAAACGACGTCCGAAGATCAGATAAACAATTCAGACGCTTGCAAAACTCGGCTGAATTACAGTCACCAACTTGGGAGACGCCTGGAGCGCCCGTCCGAGACGGACACTTAAATTGCCAAACTTGCGGAATGCATTACGGAGCTGTCGTGCAGACGCCGCAACGGCTTTGTTAATGGTGCTTTGGGCGCCTAGCTACATTCATATTTACTTCTTAAATTCGTAGCGTTTCTTCCTAATTAGGAAAAGTTTTTAATAGAATTGGATGTCAGAATATCCTTGCTCTAAAAAAATTGACTGTTGAAAACTTTTTCGCCTGAATTTAAGAAACGGTTTTGAAAACGGTGTTTCCTCTCATCGAGTCCCCAAATGAGCAGTCTCATGTCTTACAGCAATAAAAGAACTTAAATGGGAACACAAAATTAAATTATACAAAATACTAAAACGCAGCCATCGTTCAGTTTGCGATTCTCATAATGCGATGAATTACTCGTGAATTAAACATTATTACTTCTCGAGACTCGAATCTATAATTCAAGCATGAATGCACATCGTTTTCACAGGCAGAAAAGAAGACACTCAGGAAGGGAGTGGACTACCTAGTCCCTGTAGATGTGATCTCGCAGAATTCTGTAAGATCAGTCAGTCCCATGCAACTGTTTATTACATTTGTTTTGGCTTGGTTATTCTTCACCGAGGCTTGGACAGCCTAACTTAGAACAGGAATTTTTTCCTTTGGAATGAAA
>VOMN01135404.1:0-12234 GCA_014899125.1 Orchestia grillus | reverse complement strand
ACCATGAATTCGACCAATTACTGCAAAATTTTGTGTGAACATTTAACACTTTTTGTTCAGACGCACGAGTTGAAAAGAACTAAGTGGGGGTTTCGACAGGCTAACGACCCTTAGCCCAAGCCGAAATACACTTCAGAGTGGCTCCGTAGTAAAAGGGTCAGGGCTATCGACTGGCTGCTACAATCGCCAAATCTTAATCCAATTGAAAAAGTTTGGCAACATTTGAAGATTCAAGTTGAAAAGAGAAAACCATCAAATCTGACTGAATTGGAACAATTTTTACTGGCAGAATGGGAGCAAATACGCCTGGACTCCTATAAAACCCTCATTTTTTCACACAAGCATCGCCTGTAAGCGGTCGTAGCTAATAAGGGCCATGCAACCAATTATTATTATGATTAAATATTATGTTACCAATACGTGTTTGCCTCCATGATTTCCTAGTTTGGTTGTTATTTGAACCTTTTCAAATAAACTCTCATTCACTAAACCTAACCTAATATGTTTGATTTTGCCCTTTCTTATGTAGGACTCACAATTCTCCAAGGTTTTCTTGCATATGTTTAATGGAGAATAAGGTAAATTATTTGGTACGTCACGAATACTTATTTGATCCACTACATACATGCAAATATATAGGTATGAAAATTATTCAAATGTATTCCACAAGCTGCAAAACTGTAAAAAACTTGCATCAAGGCAATTTCTTCAATGCTATTTATACGTGGTATGCGAGTTGTGCTGCTCAAAAACCTTTGTAATCAGAACTGATGGAAATGCCGAGTCAGCTGAGCAAGAAATTCACAAAGTGATTTTCACTTTTGCGAGTGGAAACACAAATCCAACAGCTTCTGACAGGAATAAACAAACCTGAATTTATAGTCTTCATAAAGTTTTTCCCATAAGCCCACGACAATTAAAGAAAATAAGAAATGTTTTGAAAGATCTGTACGTTATTTTACAATGTCTATAATACAAGCTGTCTTCCTATGTTCATCTGTCTTGAAGTTAAAGTAAAATATTCGTTCAATTTTAAAAGCATGAAGATAGAAAAATATGAGCGTTGAAAAGTTCGGTATTTCGCCGCTTAATTCAGCCCGTGGCGTCTGGTCTAAACTCATAAAGATGGATTCTAGGTTGAACATAAAAATTGAGATGCTGATACTCTAGCTAATACTCGTAAAATTAAATGCATAGCTTTTTCCAAAGTATTCTCTTAATAGACACTACAAATTTTTTAAAAAATGATTCTATGAAGCATGTGTATTTTTGAAAACTATATAAAAATTCTGTCATCACGGGATTGAAAAGTTCTCCTGATATTTAAATTTTGAATTAGAAAATGGAAATACTAGTTACAAGATCATTTTTGTGATATCCTAAAGCATGTTATCTGCGCGAGATTAACACTCAATAATTGATCACTCTGAACACAAAGACCACAGTGTTAGATACATGCAACACGTACCATCGCAACATANGCAGTGTTACTCGCCACGAGTGTTTTCGTAACACAGAGAGTGCAGTGCTACACGCCACCCATATTATCGCAACATATGTAAAGACTGCAGTGTCACATACAGCTCTTGTCAACGGAAACAAGTTTCAAGAACAAATGCGAACAGGAATAGTAGCATTAAAATTTGAGGTATACAATATCAATTCCAATCGTTCATAGCGGAAGATGTTAACATATGTGTTCCCATATACATCATGTGTGTTCTTCTGTCGGATTGGTTTCTTTTTGGTAGTTCATCTCCCTCACGTTTGCATTTTTTCTTTGTATAAGCTGGCGGGCAGTGCAGTAAGTGCTTCACCAGCGTACTATGAGCATGGAGCATCAAGACGCTAGACTATAACCAGTCAAAATAGGCTTTGTCTGTGGTATGAATGCTAGGACTCATGAGCTTCGGAAAGTCAATAAAAGTATGGAGGGTGAAAAAATTCTCCATATCATCAATCGGATTGCAGGAGGTTCACTGCCCAAGCTTTGTTATCTCTGATAATAAAGAATTCGAATTGGACAATCAGTTGCGAGTGATGCCAACAGAGCGACCGACCCCATTGTTCTTCAAGTTTTGTAAAAGGCATAATTGTCACTCGACGACGCTGAAATCTTAGCTCGCTGTGGTTCGGGCTCCAATTCCAGTCACACCAAGAACTCCATTGCTGCCACACGGGAGTGGAACTCTACACACGGCTGTACATTTCCCATATTTTTGGCGAGGCAGAATTTTTCGTTTAATCTAAGGAATATTTTCAGAGTTCACTAGTGAACCTCCAGCAGAATTCAGAGGTGAGCCTCTCCATTACACTGTTCCAAGCTAACACAAATTTGAACCCAAAAAGCTTTTCAAAGTTCACAGGCAAGCACGTCTGACCCTCGATCCTTCAAGCAGTCCCAGTCTCTCCCGAACGGTTCAAATCAAGAGATCTCCGACGGCCCTCCCACGTCGCTCGATGCCATGACAGCAAAACTGTGCCGCGAATTACTGTCTTTCAGCCCTTAACGAATTATACCGAGAAGGCCGGCGGTGCATTCACACGGTCTGTGTTATCAGCAGCGACCGTGCGAATGCGACAACCACGGTGACGAATATTCTCGAGTTAATTTGTTAAGGGGTTAATTCCATTAAAGGATCTACGTGCTGAAAGTAACGCACTTTTTTAATAACTAAACGCTGTAATACGTGGCCGGGGTAGTCACATTGAATGAACTATCAGGTATGCGTGTAATTTGAGAACTATGTTTTTTGCAACAATATTGTCCATTCATAGAAAAGGAATCTGTTTAATATATTTTTAGGAATGAAGAAATTGGTCGGTACATATCTGATTCACAATGTGAATGATTTATCTCTTTGTACACTCGTCGATATGTGAAAGGTTGCACGGGAAGGATTCATTATAGTACATGTTGCGCAGGAGCATTCATGATGATTGTAACTAACATAAATGTAGAGCAGAAAATATTCATGATAATTGCAATTACCATAAATATTGCGCAGGAATTATTCAAGATAGTTGCAACTAACATAAATGTTGCACAGGAGCATTCATGATAGTTGTAACTAACATAAATGTTGTGCAGGAAATATTTATGATAGTTAAAACTAACAAAAATGTTGCACAGGAAGAATTCCTAATAGTTGCAAGTAAATTTCTCGGGAATGAAAGAGAGGGGAGCAGTAATGAGTCCGTTAACAATTTTTGAAGGCGCTTGAGTGTGTAGTATGTAATGTGTCACTTAAGATTGTTTTTTGAGGCAACTGTTGAAATCTGTTTCGGCTTGATCATGGAGCAGAAAATAAAATCAGTGAGAAGTGAGGGATTTCACCAAAACTTTCATCAATGGAGATAAGAAAGCATGGTAAATGGAACATAGCAATATTTGCAGATTATAGTCACAATGACACGAGATGTTGTTTGTTACAAGTAACTAGCAAAATTCCAAGGAAAAACTAGTTAAAATCTCATTTAACAAATTACGGAAATTAAATAATAAAATATTACATCATACCTTAAACTGAGCTTAACATGTATAATGCACGCATGTACAACGCGTGTGTATAAATTACGTGTGTTTCGGAAAGAAGCATACCCAAATTGAATGCAATATCATTCAGAACACTTTTAAAACATTTTCTTTCTGCAAAAAGTGATTCAATAGATGAGCTTTTGCAAATCAGTTCTGTAAATTTCATCCAATTAACTTCACCGATATGAATTCAGCAATCACGGGCGTCAAAACAGGCAGTGAGGAATACCGCTTTAATTAACGATAAGTTATTATTTATTCTTTGCTTTATTAAATTGACGCAAAATTTCAGATGCTTTGTCAAGATTCTTGAGCCCTTATCAATAATACAGCTTTCAAAAGTCCAGCGCGTGTTTATTACGACAAAGTATCGACAAACAAAAAGTTTAACGTATGTCCGAGAAGAACTTGATCAAAATTTTCCTAAGAGTTCATCTCCAATAGAACACACCCTCCTGAAGACTGTTAACGAGCTGGAAAAAGAAAGAGCCGTGCTTAGCGTAAGCAAAAATATTCGGGGCGAAAAAGAACAGCAAGGTCTGTAGAGAACATCGAACGTGTCCAACACTTAACTTAATGCAAGAGTAAACCAACCTGCCCACACGGCTAAATGGTACAGAAGAAATATATTATCTTCATTGCACTTGTAAACATTTGAAAGCGTGTCCATACTGGGTGCACTTGAAACAACACCTTACTGAAAGCGATTTGCAAAACCGCATAAGAGTTGCGTAGTAGTTTCTCAAAAGGCCGGAACGTCTTTTAACTAAAATATTGTTGGAAACGAGGTTGTTTTCTGTATAGATGGCCGATTCAACCAGCACATTCAAAGAAAATGGCACCCAAAAATCATTTCTTTGAAAATAATAATTGTATAGAAAATTATCAGTTTGGATCGGCATGTATGTGCAGAAATGGAACATTAAATGGCCCTATATCTGTAATCGACATATATCGGCTGTTAAATACTTTCGGACGTGTGAAATAAAAAAAAAGATATCCTACGATCGAAGGTAGCTGATGGAAACAGATTTAGTCGTACTTGGGTGGGTTCAAGATGATGCTTCAGCTCACACATCACTAATTGTAAAGAAACATTTCTTGGAAATTTTCAAAAACCGCAAGATTTTTCCGGGCCCTAACATCGAATGGTTTCCTCGAAGTCCTGAATTCACACCATGTGATATTGTTACGGGGACATTTGAGTAATGATGTTTACGCAACAGCTCCAATCCATTCAGATGACTTGTGGAGGCGCGTCGCTGTGGAAGCTGACAACTTAAAAAAGAGCTCAGATCTCATTGAAATAGTGATATAGGAGCATGTGAAGAAAAGTAGAAGCTTGTATCAATACAAATGGACGCCAAGTCTGAGGAAAGAGATAATGAAGAAAATTGTGGTGAATGATATTTAGTTTCTTGGTTCTATTTCAAATGCATGTTCTTGTTTTAAGAATAAACATTTCGGGCACATTTATTTTACTTACATCAACGCAAAATAATCTTACTTCCTTGCGCAAATATGTTTTCAAGACCGTCACTAACATAATTACTGAATTCATATCGATGAACTTAATTGAATGAAATTCACTGTACTAATTTGCAAAGATTCAACTATGATATTATATAACGGTCTTTCCGGAACAAAAATGTGCGATAAAATAATTTTTAAAAGGATATCCCTTTAAAAATGGGTATACTTTATTTACTGTACATTGATAGCACGTGATGCACAAAAAACGCTACAGTTGTTTGTTTAATTCAAGGGGACTCTCCTAGTTTTGATATTCCTACGGATGCATTCGATGAAAAATTTGTCGTCGAAGAAGAGAAAATTAATTAAAGACTGATATCAAGCTCTGAAAATCCTACGCATCAGCTCGTGCTCAAAAATTTTGTTTATTCGATATTTTTCATGGAGCTTGCTTGATATGCATCTAGTAAACCTAGTTTGAAAAAAACGATGTCATTTTAGCCTGTAGTGCCGAGTGACCTCATAAGATCGTAAACCGATGATTCCGCGCTACCCTCTGAGATACAGCGCCCAGCGCAGTAGCTTTTCACGAGGCAGTTGCCGCTAACAGGCATATCGTCACCCTTTATGCGAGTGTATGCTTTTTTGAAGCAGGAATATCGTTTTCTTTTTTGGAGTAACGACCTGTAACATTCAGCAATGCGAAGAGGGTATTTTTTCTGCCCTTTATCATGGGTATCAATTTGCTGTATTCTTCTTTGTGCCATGTCTTTCACCTCTTTGGGTCCATCTGAGATATATCATGAAATCGTATAACTTCCATCATCAATTCTTCAGCAACTGTTCCACAAAAGTACCAAACTTTTCTAAGATATCAAAGAATATGTTTGTGCTCGTAGCAACAAAATCCTGCCGTTATTTCTACCCAGTTAATTCTTGGTACATTGACGCTCGTATGGTCGGTATCGAGTAAGCTGGTTTCTGCGGATCCTGCTTCAGCTTCTTTTCCGTCTCACTCGAAACAGCTGAATCAGAATTTGAAAGCGCCACAAGCTCAGCAGAAAAGTACCGAAAATGACTGAAAAACATAATAAGTGCACCACGTGCATTTTTTTAAGCTCCCCCCTCCTCGTGGCTGTAAATCGGCAGACTTTGCACAACATGAAAATCTAAGCTGGAGGCGCATAAGGTTAAGAACGCCAGTCACCAGGATCTGAAGTATATAGCGACTGAAAAACAGCTATCTTCGCACAGTCCTTTTTCGCCTCTCTCAAATTATTTAATCTAAGATTTCAACATCAGATTTTCACGTAGAAAATTAGTTTGGCTATCCATCGTGTTCTGCCAGCTTTTAACACATTTTGGGTGCTTTGCAGCTGATTCCGGACATGGGTGCACTGCCCAGGAGAATGAAAATTTGCTCGAACGATTCTTTGTAACTATCACGAGGCTGCTGTTCCTCAAGTGAGGTTGAGCAGATTAAATAATTTCTTTGGAATCTGTTTTCACTGCTATATTAGGTTATGTATTCCTGTTTGGAAATTCTTCTTATCAATTCCTTCTTACCTCCCCCACACAACTCTTACAACCCCTCCCCTCTTCTTATTGATTTGAAATCTCTTAAACAGTTGAACGTAAAATCCAGAAGATGGGAATAAGAGAGAAACTGCAGCTTCAACCACTATTCCGGAAATACGACGTCGGCATGCCAACCCCAGTACATCTTTATCCAATTTTGGTTCTAGTGACATATGAGCACTACTCATAGAACCTATATTGGGGACAGTGGCGTAAAATTACATACCTTCCACTTGGTCAGATATATTTCACTCCACTACTAACTTACGAACAGCATCTGCAAAGCCTGACCAGTTCTCCTGGCGAATTTGGGAATATCAAGAAACTGATGAACTTCTTGGTCGGAAATTACAAGTGGCAGAGGCAGTCGATCGACATTTTTATGACCAGTAATATTTTCCATTACTTTCCGTGCCAATGCATCTGGGAATACCTGACTGCCATTATTGATAAAATCGGCAAAATGAACCCGTGTACAATTAATACGAAACTGAAAAATCACTTATACAAAATGGTCGAATAGATCGTGTGTAGCAGCTTCAAAAAAGTCTTCTATTGTGGTCAAGTTTTGTATGTTGAATTTTCAAATTAAATTTAACCAAATAGAGGATTTTTCAACTTTTAGAAATAAGTTTTTTGCGTCACCTTAAATCCACGCATAATGCTTACATTTTCAGTTTGGGGGCTACGATTTTCTTCGAATACAATAACAAGATACAGCATCTGATTAGAAATAACATCATCAAAATGTCATACCTCTTGTATCTTCGCAACCATGTGAACGATGAATTTTAATCATGGTATGTAAATTAAATTTACTGACAAAAATATACATGAACAGTTTAGAAACAGATCAATTTTCGAAAACTGTTGACAAGGTTTATAAGGAACAACCTCACTGGGACAGAGAACTACGATGGCTGACTGTATTAGGAATACCACGATTGAATGAAAATTAGGATTATGAAAACTGAATGTCAAGGCCAAGCTATCAAGGTCAAGTATTTGGTAACTCTTGCCTGAAATCTACCTGAAATGATGCCTGAAGAAATGATGTTTCTGTAAAACAATGCGTAATGAAAATGGGCATTATGCTATTGGCGACTCACCTTTGTTGTTAACTGCGAAAAATCCGAATCCATCTCCACCATTCAAAACGAACTGCAGAGAAGTTGAATCCGCCACAGAAGTTCTGAGAGTTAAAACTGCGTAACCTGGGGGCACATTTTCCTTCACGCCAGCTTGCCACACTCTGTTGATGAAGTACGGTGACGCCACGCTCTCCGCAACGTCTTCTACGAAAACTAGCAAAACTGCATCGCTTGATAAAGACGGCGATCCAGAGTCACTAGCCCTTATGGTAAGATTGTGGATTTGGTTTTTCTCGAAATCTAAAGGCGCATTTATTCTCACCACACCATTGACAGAATTTATCCTGAATTTACCAGTGGAATCGTTATTTATGCTATAGGTCACTTTTCCTCCGTCACCTAGGTCATGGTCCACTGCTTGCATTGTGGTGACCACTGTTCCTGGAGGATAATCTTCCAGTACACTCACCGTTACAAAAGCTCCAGCTCCAAAATCAGGAGCACA
The DNA here is from genome assembly GCA_014899125.1 of Orchestia grillus. Lineage (NCBI taxonomy): Eukaryota > Metazoa > Arthropoda > Malacostraca > Amphipoda > Talitridae > Orchestia > Orchestia grillus. Next base: position 4,049 of record VOMN01135404.1, on the reverse strand, counting down.
GTCGTTTATGTCCAGAATAGTAATAAAAAGTCGGGCCATAGAATATCTTTGCACACTTTCTCCTTTATCCCATGCTCGAATCTTCAACTCAAATTCTTCAGTTTGTTCTCGATCAAGTATCCGAGACACGTACAGGCTTCCAGATACTGGATCAAGCGTAAAGTCTCGCGTTTGAGTTACAAGTTCGTAAGAAACTTCAGCGTTGTCGCCATCATCCGGATCGATAGCGAGCATCTGTGCGACACTGGTGCCATTTTTGGTATTTTCGGGCAAGTGAAGACTATAGCTCATTTTTGTGAATTCGGGAGCGTTGTCGTTTACGTCTAAGATGTTTACGGTGATATTTTTTGAGGAATGTAAATGATTCGTTCCCAGGTCGTAAGCAGTGACGTTGAGAATATACTCAGGAGTTCTCTCTCTGTCAAGAGGTGCTGCTACTTTGATAATTCCGGAAAATATATCAATGATGAACACCGAATCTACATCTCCAGAGCTAATCGCATAAACCAGTCGACCGTTATGACCGTTGTCTGCATCCGTTGCAGTACATTTTAAAATTTCTTTCCCTAATGTTGTATCTTCATAAACATCAACTTTTCCTGGTGTATCAGCGGTAAACTGGGGCCTGTGAGCGTTGTAATCGAACCTCGAAGGCAAGAATGAGAATGCCTCAGGTTCATCGAGTACTTCCATTTCGGCAATAGCTGTTGCTTCTATTCTAGCTACTGCCTCAGATGGCTTACACCGAACTCGGTTATCTTTGAAAGCCTCCGTACTTTCGGGAGCCGGAGCGTCAAACACGATCAGAGTAACCGATACGGGATCTGATATAAATTTACCATCGGATGCAGTCGCATTCACGATAATGGTTTGTGACTTGCTCGAGCGAAGGAACGTTTGCTTCAAGTCACAGCTTAGGGAAAGGATACCAGAGGAATTATCGATGGACCAACAAACGCTAGCCCCGTCGCTCGCTAGTTTGTAGGAGACAAAACTGTGGGCGTCCAAATCAACAGCCCGCAGAGTAAGGATCTGCGAGCCAACAGGTGTGCTGGCAGCGAGCCAGCCTTTGCAGTCAATGCCAAGAAATTCAGGTTTATTGTCGTTAACGTCGCGAACATTGACCTTGACTGTCGTTTCCGCTTCCCTTTTAAAAGGCTGACCCCAGTCTGAAGCTCTTACGTTAATGGTGTAAGTGCGTTTACCAGATTCAAAATCTAACTTTTCCGAAGTTTTAATAACACCGTTAAAAGGATCAATTACGAATGGCACTTGATCTAAGTTTGAAATACTGTACGAAAGGAACCCGTTTTCACTTGAGTCGGCATCGGACGCCTTCACGCGAGTGACGTAAGACCCAATTTGCTCAGCTTCGTCTATTGTCACTTCTGTGTTGGGTGTTACGAATGAAGGAGAATTATCGTTGGCATCTAGAATTCTTATCGTAACTTTAGCAGACGACTGTTTTCTGATGGTGTTACTAGCAAGGTCGATAGCAGCTACAGTCAAGCTATAGTATGCCTTAACCTCGGCATCAAGCCAACCAGCAGTCGATATCAATCCGGTTTTTTGGTTAATTTTGAATCTTTGATCTTGGTTCCCAGCCAGTAATCTAAAACTAACTAAGGCATTGCTAACTTGATCTGTATCGTACGCGGCTATTCTAACTACGGGAGTGTCCGGCGGAGCGTCTTCACTGACCTCCTCTTCATACGACTCTTTCAGGAAGACCGGAAGTTGGTCTGAAAAATCAACTACTGTCACTAAAATGCTGGCCTCTGTAGAGCGACCAGGACTTCCTTGATCAGTCGCACGTACTGTAATGTTGTATCCCGACGCAGATAGCTCACCATCCAGCAAGCGCAATATGACTAAATTGAATTCATTCTCATCCTCCCCTTTCGTTATCGAAAATACCCTGTCGGGATCACCGTCCACTATTTCCAAAGAAGCTATGCTACCATTTGGTCCCTCATCGTCATCAGTCACAGAAATTATCGCATAAATGTAGGCATGAGCATTTCTAGTTACGCCAGGCAAATGCTTAATTGAGATTCTCGGAGCTACCTTGTTCACTTTCATAACGCTGACGTTCATGCTAACAGCTGCAATAGCATTCTCTTGCAAATGCCTCGGCCTTGAACCTCGATCTCGAGCCAATATCCTCAAGTGAAACAACTTTGAATGCATATTAAATAACGATTGTGTAACCCTTACTCGCCCTGTTACAGGGTGGACGGAGAACATGTCGTCTGATGGATTCTCCAAAGAGTAGTAAACTTCGCCATTAACTCCCGAATCTGCATCTTGTGCTTCAACTTGTATTAAAAAAGAATTCAAAGGCAAATTTTCAGGAGCTTGAACATTATAAAAGTCTTTATAAAAAAGTGGAATGTTGTCATTTGTGTCGACAATGGTGATTCTTACAACAGTTGAAGCAGTGAGGGATGATGCCTGAAAGTGAGACGGCTTCACTTTGGCTACCACAGTTAGTGTGTACAGCGATTTGCGCTCTCGGTTGAGAACATCTTTAACTCCGGTTTTTGTACGAATTTGTAGAATGAACAAATCGCCAATTTTCTTTCCTTCGACTGCAAAAAAGCCTTCTAAGTCTCCATCTGCAATAGAGAAAGTCACTTCTGACGAAGGAGACATCGGAAAAGCTCGGACAGCCATCAGTTCTGCTGGTCTTACGTACGTTCGCGGCAGGCAGTTTTCTTCGATAGAAACATTATACGAAGATCGAGTGAATGCAATTTTCACACCGGCCGAAGAGCAAAATCCCAGTGGTAACAAGTTGATTAAAAGAAGCGATGAAACGAATATTGAGAGGGCCTGTGGGAGAGCCCGAGAGGACTTGTTTGGAAGACTTTGAATATGAGATCGGGAAGGAATGGAAATTTTTTCGAAAATGCACATCAAAAGCCTTAGCAATATGAATTTGAGAATAAAATTTTTAATTTTTTTTGATACTAGTTTGCAGGAAGTTTTCTGTGAGTTTGTTTTCTTTTCGGAAGAGTTTAAGCAGCTTTTTGTAGCTCTTACACTATTTGGAACAGAAACACACGTTCGAGGAGCAGGACGATGGAAAGATATCCAACATCTTTCCAGGTGGACGAGCAGAGTAGCTTCCAAAGGAAGCGTGTGCGGACACTCAACGCTTTGCACTTCTGATGGCATTAACCACACGATTGATGATCCTCTGCCTGAGTTTTTTGATTGGTTTGCTCGGTAGTTCTGGAAGCTCGGCTGCAATGTTCGATATGACTCGCGTTTACCGTTGACAGGTTGGAGAAACGAAAATTTAGAATACAGTTTCTTTGTAGAAAGATTGGGCTCGATTATAGCTCCTTCCGTTTGTATTTCCGAGCCGTGTTTGAATGGTTCAAGACTAGAGACATTAAGTTCAGTGGCTCGAAGAATTTTGTTATCATTCTTAAATTCTGTAGTGACATAACGCATCAACTTTTGATACGTAAATCTTCCACCTTCATGTGATACGTATGATTCTTTCTCAGTAATTTGAAAATGATCAATGTTAGGGTCAGTGTCGGGAGAAAAATCGTAAGTTTGACTTCGAAGATGCTTAAATTTTCCATCACCAGAGCTGCCACCACCCGCAGACACATCCCGTTCTCTGGGGAGGGCGGCGCTCGGCCTGCTACGCCGACTGCGTCCAGAGCTGCACGGCCGCGGCGCTGGAGCCTCCATCGTGCATCGCAGTCGTCGTCTCACGCCAGTTCTGAAATGAACCAACAGTCGTAAAGATCTTCTGCAGTTAAGAATAACATACAAGTATACACTAAAGCTGACAAAAGATCAAGCTTGTAGGTTTGGGGAAGTGTTTTCTCACGAAAATCATTTTCAATGTTTAAGGAAATAAAACGGTATGATGGAATAGGGTTCACAGTCAAGGCTAGACTCAAAAATGGTGAGATACTTTGTTATAGGTGCGAGAATGGGAACTTGCTGGAAGATAGAACTTGCTCGATCGGCGAGCTGGGGTAGTCAAGTTAATCTCTATTAAAATACTGCGATAGCCTACCTGG
>VOMN01135403.1:0-21433 GCA_014899125.1 Orchestia grillus | reverse complement strand
CGTAATATATGCAGGTGTGAAATTTCGTACCTTTTTTTGGCTAGCACCCTGCACTACAAGAATAAATTTTGCAACTGTATACGACAACAATAGAGTAGTAATTCTTCAACACCTTGTATGATACTGAACTTGTAAGTTACCACTCTTGATGTACACGATGTCCTCTCGCTAACACACGGTGCGGCAAAATAGTTTGGCTCATTCGCTGGGTCAATAAAAGCGAAATATATAATAATGAATGAGCAAAAAGTGTTCCTAATTTTTAAACATATATATATATAAACAGTTAAAAGAGCATTAGCGTGAGCATTAATTAGAGGCACGAGCAGGTTAAAGACACTGGAGTGCTATTTCTCTTGATCAATTTCATCATGTTTTAACGTGATCATATGTGGATAATTTCAGTTTGGAAGCAATTTCGTTGAGAAAAAGAACTTTTAAGAGTTCCACCACGTTTTACCCTTGGATTTCCAGTGCCTTACAACTACTGGTGTGGTGAGGGATGTGAGGAATGTGTGGTTTAAGCTTCCTTTTCCAAGGGAAGTTCTCCCTGGTCACGTGAAAAGCCCCGCCGGAGCCGAGATTTAATCCCATGGCCTCTCGGGCGACGAGGCCATCACGCTAACCACTACACCATGAAGTCTGATAAGAAGAGCATTTCGATGCCGTATAAATTCACAGACAAGAAGTGAAGCACGGGGAAGGTTAAAAGTACACTTAATAAAGAATACCTAAATTACAGTGGATCAAAACATATCCGTCGCGTCATACTAACAAAACACAAGGAATTCCTAATTAATCAAAATGCTCACATGATATGACAAAGACGCCTTAACTCCCTAAAACTCCTAGAGCTAACATATTATACATCCTATCAAAATGCGTTATCATTGATAAACGCGGGCTATGCTTAGGCTCAAATGGGCTTCACTGCCGAGACGATACTACTAAACTGGGCAATACAATCTACCTGTAACTCGGCTGTCAAAATACATACAAGCAATCAAAATTGCTCAAAGTACTCAGCTTGTCTGTCTATGATGGATTACAGAGGTGGATGTGGATATAGATACAGAGATGGATGTAGGATGCCATGGTACAAAAATAGCTTACGATCGACGAGTAGTGCAGGAAGCGATGCAGCTGAACGATAGCCATCACTGGGGCGGTACGGAGTTTAGGTGAACGCCGCTCAATGTGTCACTTTTTGGTTTTCACATATTGCAGCGACGACGTTAAAGTTATGTTAAAAATGTTGAGCTATGAAAGTTTAAGTTATGAATTAAAAAGTAAACTTTAAAAAGTTAAAAACTTATGAACACCTTTCAAGGGAGTTGTTTCACTTCTCATGCAATTTTTGATTCTATTGACGAGTAACGCGTGCAGTACGATGCTTCTTTCGAAGAAGAAATTATGCAGAGCATTCTATGTAGTGCTTCAATTGATTTTCAATGGTTGTTCGTGCATAATTCAATACAGTTCGATGGATGAAGGTCCTGGCTCATATTTAAATGAACATGAATATGTTAAAAATGAAACCGACTGTGCTTGATACCTAAACTTTCTCATGAATCAAATTAAAAATCCACTTCGGAGTTCATTTTCATCAGTGGTGACACATTAGACACTCATTTCTTCTTCACTTTACAGTCCTAATTCACAGAAAACTGAGTGTGTTTGATGCTTAACACGTTGCCTGCGTATTGGACCACCGGTGTACCAACCAACCAGTGTTGCGTAATGGTTTGCCTGTGCACCAACATTATTTTTATTTGTGGTTATAGAAAACTCTCATACATGGATTACATGAGTAAACAAAGACCGTTATTCAGAGTAAACAGGAAGAGAAAAAATGATAGGAATTAGTCTAACTGCATAGCACGAACGTGTCGCCGAATTAAAATTCAGCCCCCTCTATGGAACAGATTAGGTATATGCATTCATCCGTAGCGAACGTGTTAAACTTTCTTACAGCTCACGATCGATTTGTGCTCTTCCGGGTTGATTTTCTACCAAGTGGCTCAGGTACGTCGCATCACACGCTCAGTTCTATTTCACGGCAAGTCGTGTCGCTGCTGTGAGCCGAGTCATGATGTCTTTGACAATTTTGCCTGCTCGGGTATGATGAATGACCTGTAGGCTCATCGACGGCTGTTCACTTGAACACAAAGGCTGCCTTAAGACGATAAGAACAATTCATTCCATTTTATCTAGTAGCTGCTATTTGTTCTCCCACATAGAGTGGTATAATGGACGCATTATCATAATCTGATGTGCTCACAGCTGTCATAACGATTTTGTCCGGGAAACTAGACATGCAGAGCCAGCTGATCCAGTTTAGGGAAGCAAGGAGGTCATATAATGTCTGAAACAGCCATCAGAACTTGTGGCTATTCTTGACGACGGGGGCTAACCATGCTAAGGGTGATCGATAGTTGTGCAGGTACGGTGCGTGCGTCACACAATTTACAGCACCCAAGCAAAAGAAGTTCTTTCTTTCATGTCTCGAAGGTGTACCAATTATGCGCTCATTCATATCGAAATCATATTTGTCGTACGTTGAAGAAGATGACTAATAATATTAAGAAAACAACACCGAAGACTCCAATTATCCACATTTTCACCACTCAAATTTAATGTTTATACCAAGAATAATTTTTTTAGAAACACCCTTGTATAAAGTCATCATTACGTACTCAAGCCTGGTATTCCTAACGATATGAACAATGCTTTAGAGATAGCATCAGTGCATCTGTTCAGTGTTTGAACGAATCAGGTTCACTAAAGGTACTTGTGTCGCCAGACTCATCTTATTTGAGTTCAATTAAAAGCTCCCTGACGAGCTTCAAATGAGTGTCAATTTACTACGCATAAGAAGGTTCGGTCTTTTCCAACTGATATTTTTGTGCACCTCGAAGTACATGGAATGACCTCGTAATGTTTTGTACTTGGGTAGCGAGGACAGTCTTGAATGTGGAGAGCATTTCAATGATATCTGTACAGCCCAAATTATGTTCTACTTATTGTTTTTTGTAATATGCACATTCTCTCCTGAAGGTATTTAAATGATACGTTTTGCGTGAATCGAACAAAAGTATATATTTCTTGCTGCCAGGCTGTAGATGTGTTTTTACAAACACGTAACATACGTTGCAATAATTGGCAGAGAGTAGCGGATTCAGTGCATGAGCAGCAAAAGATTATTCATTTTTTCAAAGGGATCGGACATTAATTTTTAAGGAAACATGCTATCACTTTGAAGGTCAAAAATTGCTGGAATAGACCTTAGGCATCACTGAAATGTACAGATTTCTTTGACATATTTCAAGGAGAAATCGAACTGAATGTCATGAATGAAAAATATGTCCTGTCTCGGAGGCCTTTAAATTGTAAGTTGGAATAAAATAATAGGCTCGTGATCGATCACTTTTCTATAATTTTTATTTGAAGACAACGAGACTAATATATTTATACATTTTTCAAGTCTTAGGTAGTACATTTCGATGTATCATCTCCATACTAAACTGCATAAGCAGATCTGTGGCAGCCACAGAGAGTGAATGGCTAATGGAAATTGTAAGGGTTGCAATGTACATTATGCAATATATACCTTGCGTATTCGATTCAATAATAAAAAGGTTCTTTAACTCAAAAATAGAATCAACTTCAGACGAAAGTTTTAATGGAAATGAGTAAAATTTGGCTCCTTGTAACTCAAATCAAATCAATTTAAAACAATTTATTACCACGAGTGCTGCACCACTTAAATATATTACAAACATGGATTTCTCATACCATTACAATGGACAGTTTTTTATACATAGCTACTGGAGGGCCCGAATAAGTTCTATGACTTCTAGGGCATCCTACAGGACCTTAAGCTAAGCGTACATATACATGTAAATATCCTAATGCACTTATACTAAGCCTACACGTGACTGATCAAGTCCAATTTATTGAGCGGAGAAGATAAATAGATATGATTTAAAATTAGTAATTTTATCATGTCAAGTTAATAGTGACTGCATTCTATAACATACTCTGAATTATTTTACTGATATTTAGTGTGAAAGGTTTTTACCAGTCTTTAGTATATGAGACTATAATTGAATAGCACCGTCTTTACTATCTTGATAGGAAGTAGGATTCAAGATTTCTTTTGAATGCTTGGAGTGTACTTATGTCACGAACGAACGGCAAAAAGCAATGAGTTTCAAGTTTTGATACCGTTGTAGTGAAAACTAAATTGCGTGCTAATTTTTTGATAATAGGGAAGCATAAATTTATTTTGGTTCCTTGTCAAATATTTATGGTGGCCAGTTTGAGCAGAAACTAATTGTTTCAGGTTTTTATCGCCATCATCACTTAAAGTTTTATACATGAATATACAGAGGGAATATAAATCGTCACCAATGAATAAAACGAGTATCAAAAGTAATGAATTATTCATGTGAGATGCTAGAATCTATTCAGAATACAGTCTCGTTCAATCAACCAGGGGGTCGTTATTCACGGAACTTGATTGGAAAATACTAAAGCGTCTAAGTTGTAAAACATAACTGAGAAAAACAAGGCGGGCAAGAACAGGACAAGAAATCAAATTGGATTATCTTTTCTCTTCCGCATCAAAGCGCGCGTGTAGTTGCCCTCATGTGAAAGAGAAGTTGTGAAGCCACCTAATGAGGCATGCATTTGAAACTCTCTCACGAAGAACGAGCCCCCTGTTCTGAAGCAAGAACGCCATGCGAGGGTAGCAGGCAGCGACGCACCGCCCTGCGAAAACCCGACATTGATTTTCGTTGGGTAAAGAGCGAATACCTGGAGGCGACGAGAGAGAGCTGTCGTTCAAATCCAGTAAAACACTCCTGGCACAAAACAATGCCTGAACTTACTTTTACTTTAATGTATTCTTGTGTTTGTCCCCGAATAATCAGTTTAGATTTTTCGATTAAACGCTCGGCTTAGCTTTTTATCCCTTAATTTATTGTTTAACAAATAATTCACTCACTCTTCGGTAAAGTGTTTCATATTTTTTGTAGATACGAAAGCAGTAAACCAACTCCAAGTTTCAGAAAGTCAGAAAGTTTCTATCACTACCACTCGTACAACAAACACAATGACACGGAACAAATGCTTGGAGAAAAAGAGGCAAGTCTCGTACCCGATTGCGAGCTTTTTTAGCAATGATGCACAATAAATTGGGTACCATGACTAGCAGGATTTCGGCGTCGTGAACTATTCAATCATTAACAAATGAAAATTCCTATATTTCGTTGATGACAGTGTTCACCACTCCGTTATCGACCGGCCTTGAACTTGAATTCGAGGGCTGACCTTCGTCTGGGCCTTCATTACGACCTAAAGGCTTCACCTAGTCAACGCACATGAAGCAACAGCGTGGCTTCCCTGAACTCATCGATAGTGAAGTTGGTAAATGGAGTAGCTGAAGACGTCGGTTATACGGCAGGTTGAACTCGTCCAATGGAGCAGATACAAAGACAAGCAGATAGACTAAAAAATCTGTGGTCGGAACACATGAGCCATTACCTACAGATTTTCAAAGCCAGGACTAGTTCTAGCACCTATGTCTTGAAAAATTGCGAGTTTTTGCTGCAGTTAAAGAACGCCTAGCCATGGAAAGTCCATTAATTTTGAAATGATCTTGAAAGACATCGAGTGGTATTGCGTTCTGTGGCTTCGAATTATGCTGAAATAACAAATTAAGAACAATCCATTGCATTATATGCGTATCGATAGCAAGCTTACCGATGTTTCACTAAAGTGAACGAGAGAATTCTGCTTTCCATTTTAATTCTTCTACGCTTGGAGCTTGTTGCTCAACATCGAATTTTTTACTGAGAACCTAAACTCTACAATACTAGTCTTGAGAAAAGGTTTGAAACGTCGTTGTGGACTGGCTTATTTGGGAGATGGAAATGCGATGGTTGAGGAAGTGAAGGAGAAACTTCTCACGTTCGCTGTTTCTTCGTTTGGCGTTGCGTAGCCTAACAGAGGATACATATTCTTCATCCTGAAATTTAGCTGTTGACCCACAAATGATCAGAAGAAGCTGCATTTACCAAAATTTACTCTAGCAGTAGTAGTCGTAGTAGTAGTAGTAGAAGTAATAGTAGTAATTTTGAAGCGCTGTAGTGCCTTGGACTATGCAGTACCGTACGTCTCACGATTGAAAAGTTATCCGCCGTTCATACCATCACGGAGATACTTTTGTTCATAATAACAGACGTGCAATAAAAAATTATCGGACAAAGAAGCAAAGTAACACCTCATAATGTTCCATTCTGCACCGAAATACACAACCTTCGCTTCTAAGCCCAGAAGTTGAAGAGATTTTGAATTTTCCCGAAGGTGAATATACCAGAAACTGAACAATTTTCTCTTTTCTCCCGTTGACTTCTCCACTTTTCGTGTCTTCGAAGAACTCAAAAGTCAAAAAGAGAAAAGGTTGAAGCGCAAAAATTTTGCAACCTGGACGAGAAGTTTTTGATTTAGAGAGCAACCGAGCTCTGAGATTTCAAATGCCCACCCATTTACGGCCGAGTGCCATACCCACGACGTAAGCCCAGTGGGCAGCAAACGTGGTGCGCTCGGCCGTAATTATCAAAATTTATGCAGAATTGGTATAAATATGTTCATACATTACATATATAACATATAGTCATAAATACTCCATATCACAGATGTTACAGTCGAAAAACTAGAGACCAATGTATTTACTTCCATTGGTTTATTTTAAAAATGGCGCTGTTTCTACGACCACTAATGTGACATCATGCGACGTTGCCAAGTCTAGAAGCAGGCCTGTAGATATAGGAGGCATTGGCTTAACCAATTTCAGTTTATTTAATTCTGTATTCAATTGATATTGACATACTCGGCGTACACCAGATTTAATAGTCCCTACAAGGAACTCCCGCGTTTTCCGATTCGTCATTTGAGATACCAGCATGCCTGGCTTCAGCATCTGCTCTCGTGACCAGCAACCCCCACACGTCCCGGGATCCAGCATATTTTCACCAGTTTGGAGCTTCGAGCTGGTTGCACAAGTCTCGCAATAATTTCACTGACTATTTGGTCGTTACTATGACAAACTTGAACTGTTTCTCTTAGGCTTTTAGAATTCATAAACATCGTGAAGCTACAATGGGTCAAATAAGTATTCGTAACGTACCAAATAATTTACATTTTTTGCTGTTAAACATATATCGGAAAACCTTGGAAAATTGTGAGTTCTACATAACAAAAGGCAAGATCAAACACATTAGGTAATGTTAGTGAGTAAGAATTTATTTGAAAATGTTCAAACCATAACGAAAAAAAGAAAACAGGGTGGCAAATAAGTATTGGTAACATAACATTCAACTTTATTAATACCTGGTCGCATAGCCCTTATTATCTACAACCGCTTGCAGTCGATGCTTGTGTGAAGAGATGAGGGTTTTGTAGAAACCCAGAAGTACTTTCTCCCATTCTTCAGAGCAGAATTGTTCTAATTCAGCCAGATTCGAAGGGTTTCCTTATTCTAACTTGAATCAGTTGTTTTCAAACATTTTGAATTGGATTCAGATCTGGCGATTGTGAGAGCCAGTCTAAAACCTTGACCATCTTCCTACGAAACCACTCTGAAGTGTACCTCGACTTGTGCTTAGAGTCTTTATCTTGTCGAAGCCCCCATCTAGTTCATTTCAGCCCAAGCGTCTGGACAGAAGGCATTGAAATATCCAGACAAAATTTCGCAGCAATAGGTCGAATTCATAATACCTTCAACACGTTGACTCCGAAGTGGGTCATATATAGTACACGCGATCTAACCTAACCTAATGTAACCAAAGCACTACCATGTATAAATATAAATTTTTGAGTTTTTTCAAATTTGTGCTCATCAATCGAATAAGCTAGTTCTGATTAGAATGAAAATTAATTGAGTAACCAAATTTGTGAAACCAAAATCCTTCATTTTTAAATTCACAGTAGAGATATTTGTCGGCATGTAATTTTACCTGGGCGGAGAATCGGAGTCAACGTGTTAATGACATGCAGTCGTCTTGGGCCTGCAGAGGAAAAACGACCCCAGGTCATGATGCTCCCTTCACCATGCTTCACTGTGGAGAGGGTGTTACGTCGTTGAAAGAAAATATTCGGTTTTCGCTTAACAGTACTATTGTAACTATTGCTGGACCGGTCGATTGTTTCACCTGAATATAAAACATTATCAAAATAGTCATCTACTTCGTTGATGAAAACATTTGCATATTGCAATCGACATGCAACATGTTCTCTCCAAAGTATTGGGTTGAACTTTTTAACCAGCGTTTTTTTTTAACGTTTTTTTAAGCAGAACATTGCTAACGGTTTGCTTCGATACTTTCACCCCTAATGATGACCAATTTTCTGCTAAATCTCGCCGGGATATCCGAGGGACTTACATAACCATTGTGACTGTTTTAGAGCGCACTTGTGATATTTACTTGGAGCACCCGATCTTGCTTGATTGACCACAATCCTTTCAGATATCTTCTTCTATAGATGGTGCTAATGTGAAACAGAGAATTTCCTGTAACTGGTGGTAGCATTGTGCTCGTTTATAATCATACTTATCACTTGAAAACTGTGTTCCTTGGATTTTGGCATCGCGAGAATTCTGAGACTTGTTACTTGGGCTGAGTGGTTACCTCACTGGAAACCTAACCGGTCAATGTATCCTTCCAGACTACGGACGCCATATTGGAATTTTCTAAAAGAACGAAGGAACATTTCGTTAGTTTTAGACATGCTGGGGGAACTTAATTAAGGCTTTCAAGAATTTTAACTTTGTTACCAATACCGACTTACCGCCTCGTTTGCCTCGTTGTGGTTTTAACATTTTCAAATAAATTCTTGTTTACTTGGCATTACCTTATGTGTCGATCTTTCCCTTTCATATGCAAGACTCATAATTTTCCATGGTTTCCCGAAACATGTTTAATAGCGAAAAATGTAAATTATCTGGTACGTTACGGTTACTTACTTGACCCATTGTATTATAGGGGACAAATGTAATGTCCAGTGCTTTAACCGAGGCACACATTTGCAGCGAAAAGACAGACGTTTCTGGTAGAAGCCTCTTAGCAGGCATTCGTTCGACAGGAACTGCAATACAGCCAACCGCCACACCCGGTTTTGAAACATTCATATAAGCCATGCAGGTGCCTGCGTGCTGATCGAAGAAATGGTCCAGAAAAAGACGCTTAAGGGCCGTAGTTGGGAGTCGATTTTTCTTTGGGAGCCTGCAATCTCGACAAAAATTGTTAACACGTATCCGCCTCGTTGGATTGCTTGTAAACTACACAGGTAGTACTTTGAAAGGAGCTCTAAAATGCCAGATTGGGCCTTTAAATCTATCGCAAATGACATATTATATATGGGAAGAGGACGTGATCATCCAGTTCAGAACGCACGCTAACCCAAGTCACGGAGAAATAAAGTTGGTTCAGGCGGACCAGATGTATTGACAACTGCACGCGTCGCAAACAGAGCGGGGGTTCTCCGTCCCCAGCGCTAAGGCTGGTAATCTATCAAAATGCATAACACCAGCAATGTAGAAAGGGATTCACTCTACATATGTTCAAATGATATTTTGCTTTTCCGAGCAATTTCAGTCGTTTAAACGCTAAGATTTAAACCAGTGCGTTTCAACAGGCAAAAATAGACAAAAGGCAGTCTAGCTTCGCTTCTTCCCCGTGAGTTTCAACCGTCGATTGTGCTAAAAAAAACATCTTCCGCATTGTCCACAGAAGTTTCAACATAATTCCAGCTAATCTAAATTAGTACATAACAGGAAATGACTCGTTTATAAGCTTATAATGGTAGCATGTACTCACGTATGTGTCAAGTCAAAATATTAAATTGATGAAAAGCGCTGTTCTTTTGGCGACGAGCAGAGCAAAAATTTTCGGTTCAGGTGCTGCGGAAAGTGCGAGGGTTAAGAGAGGTTAGATGCGCCGCTGACCATTAGGAAAAATAAAAACCTCACTCCGTACATGATGTATTGGAGACAAAGAACCATAAATTGAATCACTCACTGCTTAAAAGTTAACGAGGAAAATGTACGTTTATCGAAGCGCTTCAACACCAACCATCGAGAACCCCACCAATGGCAAGAGGTTTATATCTCATGTCGACGAGAGGTAGCGTGGCAGTAGATGCTAGCGGATGCAGCCCGCCACGCAGCTATGACATCATATGAACTGAACGCAAATCAAATAATCGGCACCCAAACAACCGACGATGACACAAGAGCTTGTCCCCGCCAGGTCGCGGCACCACCGCTGGCTCCGAATTTTGCGCTCGTGCCTTAATAAAATAGAACTGAGAAAGGTCCCGGCTTTCCTAATGTGATCGATCACAAGTCTTGGCCGAGCCGTTTATAGTTTTAGCATTCTTATGTTAAGGTGTCCAATGAGCAAGTCACAAAATGAAGTTCGGTACGTTGTCTCAACTCATTGTGCAGATTCAGCAAACAAACCATTCATCACCAGAAACTAAGGCTAAAAATAATAGCAAGATTGATACTCAAGAGAGAGCAGAACTGATGAAAATGCGAGCAGCTGTACTTCCCACGCACTTGACGTGAGCTCAGCTTCTGTCTTCACTCATGGAGAGGAAAAGAGGCTTGGCCGCACGCGAAGAAAATATATTAGAATTAGGAAAATTTAAGTCTAAAAACAGAAACTTCGAGAAATCGAGCTTTCGTTAATAGTTTAATCGTTAAGAAATGTTTACGGAATGCGTTAGTGACAAGACCCTTGTAACAATCCTTAATAAGAGGAAAGCCAATAAGTCTGATCATGGGTTTCATCAGCGAGACCTATCCAGAAGCAAATTGTTCACTAAAGAGCAAGATGCCAAAAAATGAATTCAATCTCAATCACTTGAGAACGAATCCACAAAGAAGTTTAAATTAAGAAAAGGATAATTTTATTTCTGATATTCAGAGAAGTAATGAGCAAATGTAACTCAAGTCCAAATCCAACAGTTTACTAGATGTCACTATCAGTCTTCTTCTTGATGAGGATGTCCTTCACGTTAAAATTTATCTTGGGCTTTTCGCCGTCATGGCGTGGCATGTCGTACAGACAAAAGCGTTTGAAAGCTTCCACGTCTCGGTCAGACGCATCCATGTCCCCCATCATGTCCTGTGGAGTGAAGACCGAGTCAATGGTTGACATATCTTCGAGTCCTTTACGCCCTTTCTTCGGCTTCTTACCTATCACGCCTACGTTCGGGTTGGGCTGGTACATCCGACTGACATCATCCATGACAGATGACGACGACATGTAAGGGTTATTCACGAGACCAGTGCTTAAGCTTGAATTGACCGGCCCTCCAATGGCACCCAAGCCGCTGCCTCCGAAACCTCCCACTCCATTACCTGCTCCAATGCCCCCCAATGATCCCGAGCCGTAAGACCCGTAAGGAGCGAGAGTGTTAGCATTGGCAGCTATGTAGTGAGCGAGTCGAGCGTCATGCCCCTCGCCACATGCGCTTGAGAAACTCAGAGGAGACGCACTGAAACCACCACTGGAGGAATCGACGGAGCAGCTCCCGTTAGACATGCGGTAATTAGCCGATGAAGTGGCGGACATGGCACTGGACACAGACGCACTCCCTCCGAGATAGCTTTGGCCAGGACTGGAGTAGCCACCAGCAGCGCTTCCCAGACCTCCAAGACCATGATTCGTTACTGCAGGAAACGCTGAAGAATTACCAAAACCACTGCCGTTAGAAAATCCAAAGGCATTCGAAGAGTTGGAGAAAGGTCCAAAAGGGGCTGTGTTTGAAAAAGCTGAAGAAGAGCTTATCAGTGGATTATACGAGCCCTGAGAGACTGAAGAATTATCAAAGACCGAATGAAGTGAAGGCATGAGTTGGTTCGAGGTCACCGAGAGTCCAGAATGTTGGAGAGGCTGCGTCTGCTGTGGAACAACACTTGGCTGGCCGCTGCACTGGAGTGACTGCAGCTGAGACAGAGATGGTAACTGAGGAGTGGGAGCAGGCAAACGCTGGAAATGCTGCTGAGGAGTTTGAGGTTGATGTTGCTGTTGGTGTACGAGAGAAATACCAGGTTTCTGGTCGGTCTGAGGTTGCACAATACCGTAAGTCTGCTGCTGACTTTGGAGCAGCTGCTGAGGCTGCTGGAACTGCTGCTGGGTGAGTGGGAGACGCACCGGGCCATTCATTGTTTTGGGGCCCTGGACGGAAACAACGTTTTGCCGACTAATGACAACAGCCTGTTGAGTGGTAGTTAGATGCTGCGAATGTTGCTGCTGTGGGAGCTGCTGATGAGGCTTTTGCTGCTGCACTTGCTGTACTGAGGGAACTGAAACCTGAGTCAAGCTGTCAACATGAGGTTGGATCCGCAGTTGCGGTATTTGCTGTTGGTGGGGTTGCTGTTGTTGAGGTTGGGGTAACTGTTGTGGTGGCTGCTGCTGTTGTTGTTGTGGCTGTTGGGGTTGAGGCAGCTGTTGTAGGATGGGTTGCTGGGTTTGCGGTTGGTGTTGTGGTTGTTGCTTAGGCTGCTTATGTTGCTGATTCTGAAGATGCCTAGTTTGGGAAGGAAGAGTTTTCTCTAACGCGTGTTCGCTTTTAACGCAAGCTTGTCTCTGCTGCTTCTGAATACTAGGTTTGGTGGTCTGGCTATCGTTCGGCGTTAATGGTTTCATCATAGTTTTGGCTATAGACGTTGTCGGCCCAACGTAGGAATTATTCTTGCTCCCGTATACTGCAGCATCACCAGATGGCAGTTTACCAGCGGAAACGGAGGCAGCAGGCTTATTTGACAAACTGTCTTTAGTTTTAACTTTTTCAGTAGTTTTATGAGGAACAGTGTTAATTTTGGATGCAGTGGAGACAGAAGACGATGAAGACTTTGAGACAGTCGCAGAAAACTTGGCCTGCCCAACAATATCATGAGATTTCTTCGCATCTCGCTTGTCATTCCTCTTTGTCTCAGTGGTTTTATTTGATGCAGTATTAGCAGGACCTTGCTTAGTCTTTGAATCTCCATTTTGGCTTTTGAGAGGTTTCATATTACTGTTGCTGGTTACTTTCTTTGCATCTGCTCCACCACTCGTAGGCTGCTTCTTATTCGACTTCTTGGCTGGCTTGGTGCAGTTGTTTGGCGGCACGGAGTTTGCGCTAGCTACTTCAGGGGCGATGGTTTCCTGGGGTACAGGTTCTGCAACTATTCCTTCAGGAGCAACTGCAGTCCCTTCTGCTCCGTCATTACCTTCACGCGTACAATATATTGAGAGACCAGCCACTGAAAAGTTTTTATTTTTCAGTTTCTTACCCACAGACAAATTGTACAGTTGGTCCATTAAATCCTCATCATCTCCTGACTCATCGTCACTGTCCCTTAGCACAGGAGTAGCAGGCGCTTCGACAGCAGCAACAGCCGGTTTCTTTTTCTCGTCAGGAGAGTTTGTTTTCGCCTTGTTAGCAGACGCAGAAGACTGGGAATTATGGTTTGAAGATTGCTTTTTCTTAGTGGCCGTGGGAAGGAGTGGAGTGTCATCTCCTCTCTCTATTATTTGCTTGTTGTATTTGATTCTCTGGTTTCTGCTCAAACGTTCTGGGTCTAGTAGTCCATTGAGAGCTGCTTGGATCCGTTCATCTGCAGTCATTCGCTTATCCAAAACAGAGCCTTTGTCAGACTCGCTGCTCGAGCTCTCTTGTCGAACTACAGCAGCTGCAGCCTTCGAGTTGTTCTTCAGGTCAGAGCGGTCAGATTTTTTGCCATTTCCTTTCTCAGGAGGAGAAACAGTTGAGTTCACGTTCTTTTTATTCTTACTTTTAGTTGAAATGGCAGTAGCATTCGAGTTAGTAGGGCTGGAGTCATGAACATCATTTTGCTTTTTCTTGTTTTTAGTATGTTTTGGTTGTTGTTGCTGTTCATCTTTCGTTTTATTAGAGGTTTGCGACTTTTTGGCAGCGGACTTTTTCATCCCCCCGTCAACAACGATGGTTTGGTCCGGAACGTTCCAGTTGTCAAGCGGAGACTTCATGCTATTGTCTGACCGGCCACCCAGACTCACACCACTAGGGAACATGGTGTTGAGGTGAGACATACCAGGCATGGGGCTATACATATTAGGTGCTACAGACGGGAGCCCAGGCATCATGGAGGGCGCCATACCCCCCATGAAGGTCGGGTTCGACGAAATGTTGAGCATGCCAGGCTGCCCAGCTACACGGCTGATACTCACTCCCGGGGGCAGTTGCAGTCCTTCTGTCAGGTCATCGAGGTCTCCCTCTTTACGACCACGTTCATTTTCCTTGCCTTTCTTTTTGCCCGCCTTCCCCGTGGTATTCTGATTGCTGTTCTTCTTGCCAGAGGAATTGTTTTGCTTGAGGAGCTGGTGGTGCTGCTGCTGTTGCTGCTGCTGTGCGCGGCTAGCATGAAGCTGCTGCAACCTGAGCAGCTCCTCTTGCTGTCGCTGAATTTGCAAGGTCTGCAGCCGCAGCTGCTCCTCCTGCTGCTTCAGAATCTCGCGCTGCTGCTCGTACTGCTGTAGATGGATGTCATGCTCCCGTTCCACCTGAGTGAAACATAACACGTAATTTAGCATTATTATTATTAAATTCACCGACACTTCGACCGGCAAGGTCAAGACGTAAATTAAAAAGGAGCAAGTTCGGGGTCAGATAAAGATATAAACATTTGTGAAACTCATTAAAGAAAAGACAGAAAAGACAAAATGCGCAAGAAAAACCACGACTGACATTAGAGACAAAAGATATGTACGGATGCCCACAGAAGAGCTGGGGCTAAACGCACAACTAAATCTCAAGTCGGTGTAGCCTTCCTCCATTGATGTGGCCAGTGACGCATCCTAAACCCTTACACTTCCCCAACTTGAGCAGGCACTAGGTTATGCCAAAAATTTAGTTGATCCCGCTATTAGTGTAATTCACGAGAAAATTAAGAAGATGACCAGAATCTCCCTTCATCAGCTGTCACAAGGAATATAATGCGCGCATTATACCAAAATGACAGGTACCTTTGCCACGACACTCGACACCATACATTATAAGCATAACATAAATCATATCTCGCACAAAACAGGATTATTTTTCGATCGAGTCCAGATCACCAACACAAACTCTAAGCCCACTTGCAGTGCAAACAAACTCGATCAGAGTCTGTCAGCCTCACTCGTTCAAATCGAACTATCTTTACCTCGCCCGTACCACAGTCACAACATGCACAACCTCAAAAAACATAAAAGCGTGGATTCAAGGGACTCATTACTAACTCACAGCTTAATGCTAAAACGCCCAGAGTCATTCAAGGTAAACTAAAGTGACATGCTGTCTTGTTGCAGCTTGCATTACGGCGGCATCGCAAAGTCGTTTGTAAAATAATTCGGATGTTTGAGGTGAAACTTATAATGTTGCATATGACACTCATCACATGGCATGGACATGAAACGAACACACAGCGGTGCACACGCTACTCATCACATGGCATGGACATGAGACCAACACACAGAGGTGCACACGCTACTCATCACATGGCATGAACATCAGACGAACCCTCGCTAGACACCTTTATAATCACAGAAAATTGCGAAAACTTATTCTACAACAGTGAGAATGACGTATGTATATACACTAGTCTTATGAGGCAGAGTAAGGATGTACTACTATTACTCCCAGTACAACAAGACGACTATCATTAAAACAATTGTGCACGCATACTTTCGTAGAATGTACAGATAAGAGGATTGATTCACATATTAAATAATATGAAGTATGAATTTAGAATAACGTGATGACGCTGCAGGCTGAAAAAGCGTAAGTATGAATATAGAGTGGAGCAATTATGCTACAGGTAAACCTTCCGAGTCCTGCACACTAAAGTACTCGTTCAAATTTGATTACACCTTATCCATTGTGTTGCCTGCATCCAAGCAAGACAAATATACAGTGTCGATGCATTGCTAGGCCAGTGTTCCAAGACAGTCCCGATAGTACTCTAGTTCAAAAAATTTAATGGTATTGCAACCTAGGAGAAACTCTGAGCAGGGACTGGGGTATCCCTGCAGTGCTCTGAGAGGAGCTAAAGGTAGCAACAAAAGCTCCAAGCCTCACCGCGCTCTTGGCATTCAGCTGCTGCTGCCGCTGACGTTCTTTCTTTTGGTTTTTCTTCCATTTTTTGAGTTCTTTTTGGCTCATGTTGGGCGGCGGCCGCTGGGGTTCCGCCTGACGAGCCTCCTTCGCGGGAGCGGAGCTCACA
Source organism: Orchestia grillus (assembly GCA_014899125.1). Lineage (NCBI taxonomy): Eukaryota > Metazoa > Arthropoda > Malacostraca > Amphipoda > Talitridae > Orchestia > Orchestia grillus. Next base: position 5,133 of record VOMN01135403.1, on the reverse strand, counting down.
CCTGCGCTGCTGCCGGGTATGGCTGCCCACATGGAAAACTTTAGCATCAACAACAGAAAGAAGCATTAACCAACCCCAAAATCATAAGTGGCACAATAGTGGACAATTTCCCCAAATCAATTTTAAATTGATTAAATTTCAATATTAGAACATAGAAGAAATATAACTATAGCAACCGTAAGAACTTGATTATCAGCAGAAAATACTAACATGTTGATTACAATGAAAAGGCTTTACATTTAAATGAGACGCACCAGAAAAAAACACAAGCCTCCCTTCGAAGAGGCACAAAAAAGAAGGTGTAAAAGTAGTAGTAGTAGAAGCAGCAGCTGCTATCTTCAAGCGCTTTGGTGACTTAGAGTGTGTCGTGCCGTACGTCTCACAATTTAAAGCTATCACAGCTTATATCATCATAAAGATCATGTTGTTCACGAGGACAGACATACAATAAAGACCATCAGACGAAACCGCAACAGGTAAGCAATTGGCATCTCAGAATCTTCTATCGTGTACCGAAAGACATGAACTTCGCTTCACAGCTCAAAAGTTGATTAGGTCTCAAGTTTTCTGTAGTATGAAAATAACAGAAAACTGGGTGATTTTCTTTCCTCTTCACTTGATTCCTGCACTCTTCGCATCTCCGGGCCTGGAAAGAGTTCCGGTGTCAGAGAGGGACGAGGTCGGAGCACGTTGAACGTTTGGTAACTTGGAGAAGAAGTTTCAAGAGATTTAGAGAGGAACCGAGCCCTGGGGTTCCAGCTGCCCACCTACTTCCAGCCGGGCGCCATACCTACGCTGGGACCGCAGTGGGCAGCACACGTGGTGCGCTCGGCCGTATTTGGCAGCGTCTGCAGTGCACGTAGCCAACGACATGTGTTGGTAAGCTCGGTATATCACAGCTTATTGGGAATGTTATATCGTGTGAGAAATGCCATTAACATCTTTGTATCTAAGTGGATGCGAGGGTTTTCAAGAATTCCGATCATTATTGTATCAGAATCCGCACCTCGAAGATGTAACACTCTCCTCTGGCGGCTGAGAAACTAGGGCATCTCGCAATAATATGCTGCACTGTGAGCAGCACAAGGCAGTCATTACAGTAAGGCTGGGCACGGCATTTCATCAAATAGCTGTGGATAAGACAGCAGTAGCCAATACGCAATCGGCACAAGTCAACCTCCACTCGCCGGTTACGACATCTGGAAGAGGCTCACTCCTGAATAGTGGGTTTAATGGTTTTCAATTTTTACTTCTGTGCTCCATCGATACTGCCAAGCTCGTTATACAGCAGACTTTATAAGTGGATGATGGTCCCTACCAGGGACTCACACGTTTTCTGGTTCGTCGTCCGAGATAGCAGCGCGCTTGGTTTCGGAGTCTGCCCTCTCTTCACCGGCAACCCCACATGTGCAGGGCTAATTGAAAGCGTCTCACGGTTATTACGTTGATCATTAGGTGGTGACTATAATGTGTTTGAATTGCATCTCTTACACTGTCTGCGTCCGTAAATATAGTGAAGCCATTGTAAATATAGTGAAGCTGGCGCCATCATATCCAGTGCCTCAACTAAGGCATTCAGTTGCGCCGAAAAAACAGAAATCTCCGGGAGCAGCCCCTTAAAACAGACACTCGTTCGTCAGAAGCTGCATCGCAGCTACCTACGACATCAGTTTTTGAACCATCCGTATGTATCTTGTAGCTGTCTGTGAGCTGTTCCTAGACACGGTTCAGAAAACGTCGCTTCAAGGCCGTAGTTGGTAGCAGACCTTTCTTCGGGAGCCTGCACCCTGGGCAATAGGTATCAATTTGTATCAGTCACGATGGATTGCTTAAAAACTGAGCAGGTGTAAGACTTTGAAAGAGAGGAGCTTCAAGAGGTTAAATAAGGCATCATAATTCGTACTAGACGGTAAATTATAACGGAAGAGGGCGTATTCACGTGGTTGGACATGCACGCTAAGCCAAGTCAGGGAGAGGTCGAGGCGAACCATGTACTGCAGTGAAAGCTGCATACGTCGTAGTTGCGGTTGCTTCGCTTTCAAAGCCCAAGCTGGTCACTGGGAATCTCCTAAAGGCTCCAGTACACAATCTGATTGCAGCGTTATGTGTAGAGTTCAAAGTTGAAGATGTACTTTCCATAAAATTTTGGTAGATAATGCTGCCATAATCTAGCTTGGATCTGATTAGAGCTCTGCAGAGTTGAAGTAGTGTTCGGCGGTCCGCACCCCAAGATAGACTCGATAAGGCGCTCAGCAAGTTCAGTCGCTAGATATAAGTTGCCTGCAAGGCTTGAACATGGGGTTTTCAGGTTAATTTACTATTCACGGTCGTACTAAGGAATTTGACTTTCGATAATACCATTGGTCTGCCCCTCAGATGCAGAGAAGGCAGATCGTCATAAAAGCTTCTTCCTGAGACGAAAAACACCACAGATTTCTTAGGAAAAAGAGCAAAGCGCGGCTTCGATGCCCATCTACCAACATTATCGACAGTCAGTTGCATTTTCGAATAAAAGCTGGTACGCAATTTGACGAGACATAGATCATGAAGTCATCGACATATTGCGATGGAAAGACATTTGGCGGAAGAACCGTTGAAAGTCCTCCAAATTTGAATCCTTTCGAGTTTTAGTAGATGAGGTCTCTTGCCCTGAACAGACTGGTTCTTACATCTTCTTCTCTTGCACCCATTTAAAAGCCGCTAGGAACAGGGTACAGCTGATAACGCTTCACTGTGGGACGCCCTTCACTCGAATTATGACGAGGTACGAAAAAATTACAGCCTGAACCTCCCAAATCCGGCAACTTCCTGGTCTGAGACACGCAGCACGAGGACTCAGTTTGTGCCGCCCATTTTCCATGGTAGGTGAAGTGGCTGATCACAGTCTTTAGTGACGGTCCACGTCGCATTCTTGAGTATGAATTCTTTCTGAATCGCTTGAATATCTTTGTCATTGATACGCCGGAGTGTTACTGACTTTGGGAATTTCGAATTTAGGAGGTGCAATCTCTAAGCACAAGAACAAAACGAAATTGCAACTCGTAAAAGACGAGCCACGTTACCATCATTATGGTAGGGGTTTAACCACTTTCTCCCATTTATGTGATCCTAATAGTAAGGCTGTCTCAGATTTAAGTTCATTCTAATTTTCAGATTTATCTTCAGTTTCCATGACAAATCCTTGACGAAGTTGAAGCTGTAAAATGAGCTCGGGAATCTTACCCATCGCCGGGGAGCGGTCACTAAGTCCCCAAGATACGCTGAAGAAAGACGAGCTGCAACTGACATCCTCACCACAAATAACCCTATAACCATAAAATTATATTCATAATAACTCTGCACTTAGTTTCACACGACAAACTAGGTTCAACCTTCCATATGCAACAAGGCTGGATTTAGCTTTTACAAAAAAAACTCGCGGCTTCCTTATGAAAAGAACCATTCGGTATTTTTGGTCGACTATAAGTTAACGAAGAAGTCTCACCTTGACCGTTGACGAGTTTGTAGAGCACTTTCTCTTGGTTGGCCTGCTCTCCTTTGAGAGTGATAGTGACCGTGGGCTCAGAGCTGGCAGGATCCATGACCCGTCGGATGGTGACCATCTGCGAATCCTTTGTTTCTTTGACAGCATCATCCTTCTCGAGGCCCTGGATGAGTCTGCTGAGTCCGCCGTTGCTGCTGTTGCCGCTCGACACCGCCGCGCCGCCAGCAAATGCACTGCCAGGGATAGAAGGGCGCAGGCCTGGGAATCCAAACCCTCCTGTGGGCGCGGGTTGGGGGGCGGCGAAAGCAGAAAAGGGGGATGGAGCGGGGGCATGCAAGGGGTGAGAGACGCCGCTGCTGAAACGTTGCTGTTGCTGCTGCTGTTGTTGTTGTTGTTGTTGTTGCTGTTGTTGCTGCTGTTGCTGAATTTCTTGGGACTTTGTGAGCGTGGAGCGACCTCTGGACTGGAGAACCTGATGTTTTACCTATAATAAAGAGACCACTTCATTAAGGTTACAGCAAATGGAACAAAAATTATTATTAAAAATATTTAGTGAGTTACACACTGAAAACATTAACACACATAAAAAAAATCACATCGAAAAATCAGCGGTAGAAATACACAAATTTCAATTATCTCGAATATTACCCCACTTCTAACGCGCCTCACTGCTCAGTATAGCAACCTGGAATACTGGGACTACTTCGAATGTCACTCCTCCCTTTGCAAAGACGAGTTGTTTATTTTTACTGACTTAGTATTTTCCTGAATTAAATTTTCAACTTCAACTAAATTCGTCAAATACTCTATTACAAAAAGCATGTGATGATTCACTCATTCTTTTTTGACTACTTACAATAAATGGCGACCATTTCCAAGAGAAAGTACCTAAACATGTGGAGCAAAGTAAATAGCGTCATGATAGTCGCACGTCTTCTGTAACCCACTATCGAATCAGAAGCCCCTGAGGTGTAAGTTACCCTATCTTACACGGACACTAGCCTGGCAGAATTTATTACAGACCAGCACCAGCTCATTCTGAGATCATGAAGAATAAATATTAGGTGCTCACTAGCACAGAATATTCTACGGAGCAAACATCATATCAAGAAGAGTTGATAGTGAAGAATCGTTAATTCTTCTGTCATAGGAAAGATTTGCGAGAAAAATGAGCTTATACATTCATATGATTACTTCCAACAATTAAACCTAGGCCTGTAACCATCCATCCATAGCCTACCATGTCCCACCGTAACCCATGTCCCACAAGCCCCACATTCCCTCCTACCTCCCATTGCCCCAGCTCCTCTCCCCCCATACGATTTATCGTGGTTCCTCCTGGCCCCCTCCGTTTGAAGAACCCTCCCACACTCGAACCTCCCCCTCTCCTCCACTGCCCTATGCACCATTCTCTTGTGGGCTGCCAAAGCCCCTTTCGACTTGCCTTCCCGCACCCCTCATACGTGCATTCCAATACGCTCGCACCCTTCATATTCCTCTCAATTCTCACCTCATTCACACCCTGCATATACTCGTGTCCTTTTTGTCTCTCATACGTGTACAACTGTTCCATCCGCATACTCACTCTCTCCTTCCTTCTCTGCCAGCCGTCAATTGCTCCACATTCGTCCAGTCCCACCCCGCCTCAG
>VOMN01135395.1:0-12969 GCA_014899125.1 Orchestia grillus | reverse complement strand
CTGCGCTGCGCAGGCATCGTGCAATAAGCGATGTTGAAGACCGCTTCTACCACTAGTACAAAGAATTTACTTTCGTCGAGGCGAGCGATTGCGGAACTCTATTTAAATTTGTTCGCACTGCTGCTGCGTCGTAGTATTCGGTGTATGTTATACATCTTGTAGAATGTATCTATTCAAAAGTCCTGCTCAAATGGGACAACGTGCGATCTGGGGTGAAGAATCCTGGTGCATTTTTCTGGCAATTGTAAATAATCAATAGGGCTATACATATGTGTTGAGTAATTTTCGACCTATTTATTAATTATATCTTTTGAAAAGCAAGCTGTACCGTTCTTTAATTTACCTTTACGTTTCTATTCGTTATCCAAGTCAAGTTGTATTTAAAATAAGATAAGCCTCAAAATTACGAAGAGCCCCTAATAGCCAGTTGAGCTAGAGAGGCGACTTGTGCCTATTGTGGCATGTGATTTTACGAGGTACCGCAGTAGTTTTCCTTTGCGAGAGCTGTGAACGTGCGCGAACAAGTAATTTAAAGCTTGAAAATTGTATCCGTTTTGTCTTGCATTTGAACGTGTGAGGTGAAAGAGGAGAGTAGGTGATGAGTGCCTTGTTATAAGTTTGAGAAGGCATATCGGTTATCAGCTGAAAGTGAGAAGACGAAGTTGCATATCGCCCAAGCGAATCGAGAGCGCTAGATCTACGCTAGCAAACCACCACTATCTTCTTACCTGTTTGTTACAACACGCTCTGTTTGCTTCTTATGACAAATATTTTTCGTGCTATTTGATATTCGCTGAAGTTGATACCGGCTTACGCGAGGGACGACTGTAATTGAAATACGGGGAGAACCTTTTCTCATACGAATGTGAGGATTGCTGGGTACGGAGCGTGTGCTAATTGGCTTGTGTGACGGCTCCTAACGTGGCGCCCGAGTGTACAGGTTACGTGACGTCACATTAGCGTGCGCAGAGCGTAATGCGGGTAAATAAGGTTTTATTTTTATTGTTAGTTCTTTAGTTTAAGGCTCCATAGCCACTCATCAAAGGCGATCTTAATAAACCAAAAATAAGTGACCATTTAGTATGGACTGTAGAAAACGTGAAATCCATGCTCAAGTGTGTTGCCTCACAGGGTTCTCTGCGCATAGGAACAGTAAGTTAGGAAGGAAGAGGAAAAAAAGATAACGGAGAAGATATTTAAATTAAAGAAGCAAAGTGGCTACGGAAAATAAAGTCCCGAAGGTCTGTCTATAGCTGAGGTAAGCTAACAGTGTCTCCGTGGGGGCGCCTGTCCCCGAAGCATAAGACAGACAAACTTAGCTAACCCAACCCTAGTGTTCATCAGTTCACTCGTCTCAGCTGGAGAACCCATAGTTGCAGTGTGCTAATAGCTCACTAATTTCCTGTACGAGCTTAATTATCCCATCTGGGTGGGTAGGATAAGCAACAAGAGAAGAATTTAGTCAGCTATTGTTTTTTAAGCTGGCTACAGCCACTGTTTTTGCAACAATGGTACAAAAGAAATCTCAAAAATATGGCTCTTGCATTTGGTGGGGGTAAATGGACACCTAGTGAGGGAAGTAGCGAAATTCGCTGATGTTTCATGCCGCACAGTTAGGCAGGCCTACCAACAGTGGAAAAATCCTGTACATACGACAATTCAAGGCAAAATCGAGCTTTGATAGCAATATGTTGTGACCTACACAATCCACGACGATGGGACACCCGTAGCTCAAAATTCAGTATCTAGCAGCTGTGTAAAATAACATCCGCCTGAAAATGCACAGTGAAAGACAGAAAGCCGAGAAAGTGGTCGTTTGGACTGTATCTGCCTTCAATAGCTTGAAATGAAGATAAAGGTGATGTCGTTTGGTAGACAGCTCTTCTCAGTAGCCTCATTAAGGGCAGTTGGGAAGCCAGCGTTTTCAGCGAGCGGGCGGCGCAAAGTTAGGTCACAGCTACTCCATCAATTAATGTGATTTCCGATTGAAATAGGGAAGTGTGTAAAATCAGAGACCCACCACCACGTGAATTAGATCTGTATTGGATCTTGTACTAACTTTTGAGATTCGTGCACAAATAATTATTTGCATGGGCTCACTGAAATTTTTTTCTTGGTGAACGACAGGCATTTAAAAAATGATCAATGCCAGTTCTATTGTGATCACGTAAGCATTGATTTTTTAAGGTATATTGCAAAACCTACAAATTTATGAGACAACACAACATTTTTCAAGGCCGTCTTCCGTGAAACGTTTAACCTGCGCTCAGTGTCAAGGTTAATTCATCGCCCTTTTCATTGTGTGTAGGAAACAAACAATGATGCCGTTTTAGTGAGTCATTAAACTTCGATCCCAGTTAAAGACCTCATCTCTGTCAGAAGTCAGGAGCCCGAACAGCAGCGACAGCATCAGCCTTCACCGGAAGCTGCTCTCATTGTGACGCTTGAGAGAGGATCCAATACCCCGGCACAGACCACACAGCGGACTCGTGAACCGCATCGCGGGTGGCGGTTTCGCTCTGTGTCCAGCCGCGTGAGCTGCGGCGGGCGAGATGAAAAATTTCAGAGAAGCTCGTTTCCTCATGTGGCATCGTAACCATCGGCCTGCTGCATTAGTACGAAAATGTTCTGCTGTTGGTCGCCAGAGAGTACTCTCGCACTTAGCATGAGCAACCGAGGAGCTGAGTTTGACCTCGAATGGCAACTCATTAGCGCTGAGACACTCTCAGAGCAAATAACGAGATCACTTCATTCTATCTATGTCTACATTTGGCACAAGAAAGTTTATTTGGGGTCGCACTGAACACCCGAACAGCACACGACGGAGCCTTGCTATCCAAGTTATAGCTCTCGGCCCTGGCCACTGAGGGCCGAAGAAGACAGACATGAATTTAAATTCTGCCGTCTGAAATCCAGTATAAATCATGATACTCTCCAACAAAAAAGTCTTTGAAGTTCCTTATTGCAAACGAGTGCTTGATAGTTTCAAGTGTAGAACCATTAAACAACTCTTCAATTTGAAACATTCGAAACATTTATCACAAGTAACTTGCATTTGACATTGAACTACAATTGATAAGAAGTGTCTAAAAATGAATTAACTCAGGACATGGTCTTATCGCGGACCCAAATATGCTACTGGGCTTCTAGGGCAACCTATTTTGAGAACTATGAGGGTTTTTAACTTATGATACACTGTTGAACAAAAAATCTAAATTCCATATATTGGTAAGCAGTAGTAGTAGTAGTAGTAGAAATAGTAGTTGTAATGATATGAATTGCAGCGCTTCAGTGGCTCAAGCTATATCGCTTTGAAAGAGTGTGAGCCATTTAGTATAAACTGTAGAAAACGGGGAATCAATACACAAGGTGTGTTTCCAAACAGGATCCCCTGCTCATAGAAACAATTTAAGAAAACACAAAAAAGATATTGCGAAGAAAGTGTGAAAATTGAAAGATGCAAAGTGAGTACGGAAGATAGAAGTCCCGAAAGCCTGTCTATAACCTAGTGGTGCCACCTGCGGACGCCTGTTCCCGTATAGTATGCTACAGCCAGACCTAACTAACTTATCCTTATTGCCTATCCTCTGTCCCCTGACTGACACATATAGCTAAATAAGCGACCATAAGAAGATGATTAACACAAATGAGAGCTAGGCTTAAAAATGTATATCATGAATAGGCTATTGAAGTAAAAGACCTTATTCCTGTACATCCATATGTAAGAGTATACATTCATGTGTATCGGTGTACACTTACGTCCATATTTTCCCTCACTACTTGGAGAGAAGGTAGGCTCCAAAATTGGTATTAAATACTTTATGTTAGGGATTCTGATTTACGGTTGGTGGAATAGTATTCCAAAATTGTGGGTTTCAGCTCTTGAGCAAAAGGAAATCAATAATTTGTTTCTATTACTGGCAGCTTGCTGTTGGATAGAATTGGTCAGAAGTTATTTCGAAAAGATCAGGGTCATTGCTCGTTATGTTAGTTCTAAGCATAAATTCTCTCAAAATTTTCTCAAAACCTGGTATAGTGGAAGAGCTAATGATTTCTTCAATCTTATTTCCATTCCACTTTATTGTTTCTCTTAATTTGATTTCTTATTGGACTACTGCACGTTTCAAAATTCCTCTATTCCTCATTTCTTCTTAGCACAATTTGACTCATAGCTTTAGGAATCCTCTAGCGACTTTCTGTACAACTACTTCTCCGTTTATAAATCAGCTGCCACCAGACGAGGGCAGTTGGGACGTCACAGTCCGAGCAGTGCCACCAGCAGCCAATCACTTCAAGCCGCTGCTGCGCGATAGCAGAGTTTCAGCTCTACGGTATGACCCACAAAAAGTACACTCGATAATTTTAAAATTTATTACATCTAAATATTACCGAAGTGGTATTCATAATTAGAGTCATTACCATCGAACAAGGATCTTCAACATTTAATTCAGTTGCAAATTTGTCGGGTGTAATTTTTTGAGGGTCATACGGTATAGCAGTGGCGGCAATTTAGCCAAGTGAAATAGTTCGGCAAATAGGAACAGTTGCAGCCCCGCAGCAGAGGCGGTAATTACGAGAGGCTATTCTACCTACCTAAATGTGCTCATGAAAAAACATTTTAGCTGTGTTGGATTTCTTGCTCAGCCCCGAAGGCTGAGTTCTTTATGCCCCGAAGAAAACTTGCTCAGCCATCAACTCCTGACATACATATACCTACATACGTACCCCCTACTCGCTCACACTGACTCACCAGGTTTTAACCTGATTAGTTCCCAGTACATCCAACTTAAACCTGCAGGCAAACTGTCACATTTGCTCGCGTAAATTGTTTACGAATCATGACAACTCGCCGACATAATCTGCATTCGAGAGACCATTGAAACCTGATAGGAAATAATCAAGGCCCAGTCCGCATCAAACTACAAAATCAGTCATTTTTATGACGTGAGTTCTGCTTTCATAACTCCTTTGGGGGCCCAGAAGTTCCGTATTTCATAGGCAAAATTTTGTTCCAAACATTCAGTAGAAATCGCTAGCTCGCAGTGAGAAAGCTAAGACTCTGGCCTCACAGTAAGGTGATGAAGTAGGGAACATAATTTGGCACCCTACTTCGCAGTGATGACCAAAAGTAATTCTATTGATATTTACCTTTTACTTTATACGTATCATAGAAGCTTGAAATTAGTCATCTATTTAATTTGGCCTATTTCTCTTAGTGATAATCTCCGTCTTAATGAAAAGTCATTGACTAAGAATAAACAGTGGAGGAAACTGAAAATTCGTACACAATAAAATTCTTTATTTCCAACAAATCTATCGAGCTGAAAAAAAAATTAATATAATATTTACATTCGCATATACACTACATATTAGACTATGCAAAAGAAACAGAAAAAGTTCAACTTATAAAAGAGATGAAAATATTTTTTTATCATTTAGGTGAGAAAAGCATTCGTTCAATGAAAATATTACCCCTAAATCCTCATTTAATACCTCGTAGCATATCCCTTATTCGATTCTATAGCAACCAATCTTTTTCTGCAGTTCAAAATAATGATCCTTACGCGTATTTCGGCATATTATTAGATTCTTTTATGCCTGTCCTCTACGGATCCGAAGAACTTTTTGGAGAAATCAAATGAATTTGAATTTTCAAAAGACCACAAATTCTCGACCGGGCGTAAGTCTGGCCTCTGGCTTGGTTATTCGAGTATTTTAGCATTGTGTTCAGAGATCCATTCTTCAGTAGATTTTACCTTATGCTCATTAGCGTACTCGAATATCTTTTTTTAAGGAAACGCAAGGTTGTCCGCTCAAACAAGGAAATTAGTTCTCGAGATATATATGGTAGATTGCTGCATTCATTTCACCATCTATTTTTCGAACTCTACCTGTACCATTTGTAAAGAAACATCTCCAAACCATGATTTTACCATCTCCAAACTTTACCATAGGAATTATTTTCTTAGGTACAAAGTCAGTACTGTTTTGCTTCGAGGCATAACTCTCTGAATTGTATTCAATTTCTACAAAACACTTCCGCACTATGATTCAGGTTTAGTCTCACGGTTGCCAACAAATTTCAATTGAACTTCCTTGTGTCGTTGAGACAGCTGTGGAGCCTTCTTTGTAGAGCGCGACTTAGTTGATGAGAACACTATGGAGTTCAATGTCTATTAGCTATTGTTCCTATTATTGCACTTGTAAATGATGCTGAAAATATAGTTGTAACGCTTTGCGAGTAGTCATTAGTTTTTTCTAGATTTTATCTATTATATTTCAGACAGATCTAAAAGAAAACCTTGTGTGATGCACCAGATCTTGTTTAGTTCTGCAGTTTTTATTTTTCTATTCTTTGTAATCAATGAGCCAGGAGTAATAGGAGCAACATTCAGGTCGGCTGACGTTTTGCTGATATTCTCACCTTCTTTCTAATGTTTATTCTTTCTTTGTGGCGCGTTTGAGAGAGCTTTGCCTTTCTCCATGACGATGGCTCTTCTGTATGCTATCAGCCTTTGAAATGCGCAGAACGTGTTTTGCATGTACATGTTACATGCTGATATAAATATTAGAACAAAGTAAAAATTCTACAAAGATTCTATAGTGGGTGAAAGTCAGTTCAATTTTTTAAGAATCAAAAGTAATTTTGTTCGAATACTTTTTCACACCTAAATATAGAACATATTAGCTCTGTTTTAGTAACGAATTTTTTAGTTCGTCGTTTTTTTTAAATAAAGGATTGCATGGTGTGTGAAAATTTATTTCCTCCCCACTGTACACTTGTAAAGTAATAATTTTGAATTGTTGGATAAATTCAAATTCAAATATTATTCTGTTAAATCATGTTTAAACTTTCATAGCCTAAAGTCTGAGATATTGAAACTGAAAAAATATTCTAGAAACCGAATTCGATAATAAAATTAATGCGTAGGCTATTATATTTATTGAAGAAGGTGGCAGACAGTGAATAATTCATTTCTCCCGCATAGAAAGTTATCTGCCGCATTCGTTCATTGTGCAGTTCTCAATTCGAGACAGCAACGAAATTTAAAATAAAACTTGTTTGTTTGCTCATTTTGTCACGTTCTGTAGAGTCGGACATTTGTTGCGTGCAAATGAGGAAATGATACGTCGCTGCGCGCCAGCTGACGCACGTCGTATGCCATAGGAAAAACTTTTAAGCGTTACGTGAGAAAATGAACTGATGCCTTAAAATATAAAGGAAATTGATTCATAATAAAGAAACGCGTTGGTAGGAAGGTTAATACTCACGATTTGTTTCCATTCGTTAGTCGAATGCCAGGATTTAGAACAATATTTGTGTATTTTATTTGGAAACGAAATTGAATTCATCGGTTCTGCCGACCTTTTTGTTTCATGAAAATTGTATCGTGTGCGTAAAGAACATGAAAATAAACAAGTTACGTACCAGATAAAAATAGTTAAATTTATTGTGATTAAGAAATATTAAACTTCTTTGACTTGAAGAATTTTAACACATCGAAAATCAATGCTACTCACCCAATCTCTTTCACTTATCTTCAATTTCATCTACCTTGAAACAATATCAAACATAATTGGTACCACTCTCCGGTGAATCATCAAAGCTCACCAAGATCACCGTGTTGGATCGCTTCACCCCTCAACCAATGACAACTCTGACCCGACCAACTCTTTCAGACCAACTCTTTCAGACCCACTCTTGTTTCGGTTAGATCTTCGATTGCTGTTCTCCCTGCTCATTTTCCATTTAAGTTCTTCTCTTGTCTATGACGTTTCTACTTTCAGTGTCCGCCTCGCGCGTCAAACATTGTTCAAAGACGGAAATTTTTTTTATCTACTTTGCGAAGTTGCTAATGAAGAGAAGTGACCTCTAAATAGGACCACAGAAGATGCTGTGCCACTCGATTCTGACATGAGCTTTGTGGTGGGTAATTAGGAAGAGCGAGGCATTGTGACGAGCTACAGCACCTCGTTCCGTCTTAATTACAAGCCTTTCAGAGCATTTCATTAAATGTCCATCAGGGCTGTATCACCTCACCTCAGGTCAGACTCGGGAGACGGAACTGTCAGCCAGTCGCTCTCCTCTGTGTTTCCGTCTCCAAACTGGTTTTGTTTTCCAATGTCGAGCTCCTAATGTCATATTTAGCGGCACTTTGCGGGAGGCCGTGTTTTGGCTGCACACGGTGATGCTGTTCCGTAAACTTCTCCATCAAAAAACGTAGGTTTTTTCTACTTGAAACTGAAATGATGTTATGGTTCGCCTTTTAGACATCTAGAAGATCCATGTTCTAGTCAAACAGGTCTTGTATTTCCAATTTATAAGCCCTTAGCTTTCTAGTTTAAGTTTTTCACCGGAGTATCCACAATTTTCTAAGATTTTCATCACTCAACTAAATATTTATAGATCTATTTTTATAAATTTATCGACGGGGTGGCAAGAATATTTGACTGAGTTACAAAGGTGAGAGTAATTTTTACAATAATTTTTTCACAAACCGCTCATTACTTTTCCTCTCCTCGAAGTAAATATCAAAACTCATTTACACTTCATTTAGGCTTTAATATTTGCTAATTGGCATTAAATGTTAACTTTGAACTCAGTTGAAAACTATTTTCTTTGATAATCTGAGAACTGCTTATTGCTTGAGATCACCAAACCTGAAAGGACCGACGTTCCTTTTTACTTTTGCGTGTCTTACTTTCACGTAGCAGGGTCTCACCTCATACGCGTTGAGCTGTGTCAGTGAAGGATGATTCACTCACCTATACATATCTAGGGTGTCCCAGAAGTAACTGACCCTTTTAATTAGGATACCACATTTCAATAAGACGCCTCACAACTTGGTGTCCTATTTACTCATCAACGCAAGGGTCAGTTACTTCTAGGACACCCTGTACAAGTAATGGGTAAGAGCTAAGGACTTATTTGTGATCTTTTTGTCACAAATAAAATAAGCCTCCATATCTAAGGATGCGTGTAAAATATGCAGGAGTGAATGAAGCTAATTTTCATACCAGGCCTGAGAATGTTGGCAACGACTGGAGCGTACAGGTGCGTACTGAATTTCGGTACAAGGAGTCGGAGTTTTCTAGTTCTTCGTTCGAAGTACCTTCGAGAGACGTAAAGAAATCAAATGTATTATAATATGCTCATATTTTAGCCTTAACGAACAATTTGTAATTTTTGTGTGGTATATTACTCAAATTTTCCTTACTTAATAAAGGTTTGAAGAAAATTTCTACTGTGGAGGATATATATTTCATCTCACCCTCGTTGCGTCTCGCCTTACGAGACCCTCAGTGTGTTCCTCGTTCTAGTTAGGGTAAAACTTTTACTTACCTCATGGTAAATTTTTTCTATTCTGCTAGACTGGCTCACCAGCAATGGCTGCCTGTGCAGCTTGGCCGTCTTTCAGTGATATATGAGCTAAGCGTGGAGTTGCTCCATGCACTCACGAACTGATCGCATACAATTTCAAAGAATTTCCCCGCTGGATAGCAAAAGAATTGAGAAATCTGAGAGAACAATGGGGCGAGTAGCGAGGTTTTTATTGCGCCTGCCCTATAAGTCCATTAGGTTTTGTGAGGGCCCCTCAATCAGTAGAGTCACGCACGTCAACGCTGGTGTCGGACTTTCTAGAGCGCGTCTCTCGTGCGCGGTTATGACACAGCGCAGCCCACCCACGCGACGGCACCGGGTATGGGGGGGCACGGTGCCGCCTGCTCTGCTACAATCACTCCCACACGCTCTGTAAAAAACTTCATCACTGTAAAATAATCCATTCAAGTGGCACGCAGAATCTTGCACCCCAACTTCTGATTACATGACTAACTGCACTCTTAGGATTTGCTTGTACTTTTTCAATTCTGTTAAGTACAAGCAAATACTTTCAATACTTTTAAGACAGTATGCATCGCGGTATTCAGTTATGTTTGCTCTATGCATCCAATTTTGAGTATTTTAAAGACATTCAAGATCCTTTTGAGACATTGCAAAGGAGTTGAACAGAGCTAACCTCTGCGTTTGTTCATAATTTGATCACGTTTGAACGTCGTCTCTGGCCACTTGGTCGCACAGCCATGTCGACAGCAGCACATTTTTGAATGTTTCTTCTAAACTTGGAAGGCAGATAAGTATGAATAGATCATGGTACGCTTCATCGTTTAACATGAGAGTCAATTTGCAATTTCTCTGAAATGCATGAATTCTGTATATTTATCAGAAGTAAAGAAACACTATATGAACTCGCGTCGTTCGCTATACGAGTCAAATAACGAGATTGTATCGCCAGTGGACGCGTATCACAATTTATCAAAATTTCACTAACAAACTTGGAGCAGGACAGGAAAATCAACTAAAAATTCAGCTTATGCCTTTTTTAAATTCCAGTTGCAATCGTTTACGAATCGTTCATGAAATTTTTCTCTACGTGGCTCGTTTTCTATTTGAAAGTGACCGTCCTGCTTAGCTGGCCGTCAGGAGCCGTGAACACTCATTTGCTAAATTTCTTTAGATGGAAACTTTTCAATTAGAGAAAGTAAACAATATCAATTATCTGCTGGAATTCCCAAATTGCCTTTTTTGTTATTATAAAACATGCAGCCAAAGCAGTAATTAATGATAACTCTCTGGAGTAAAATATTTCATTTTCATTCGACTGTTCATAAGAAAGTCTATTCAATTACAACACAAAAATCACTTTGCATCAGAGCAAGGCAATGGGCAACAGTTTTAAATACATACAAATTCTGGAAAAAATAAATAAGGAGCATCCAATGGTCAAGCAATGACAGGCACATATGCACGCAGCCCGGTGCTACGTGCGGCACGGGTCCGTGATCCTGCACTGGGGAGCAGGTGCATCCTTTTGTTTAGTGCCACACATTAACGCAAATATGACCTCAGTGCCTCATTGAAGGAAACGTGGCATCAGTATTGCGCTGAAGGAAACGAGGCTTCAGTTACACGTTGAAGGAAACGTGGCATCAGTATTGCGCTGAAGGAAACAAGGCTTCAGTTACACGTTGAAGGAAACGTGGCATCAGCATTGTGCTGGAGGAAACGAGGCTTCTATTACATATTGAAGGAAACATAGTTTCAATGCCATATAAAAGGAAATGAGGCTTTAGTTACACATTGAAGGAAACATAGTTTCAATGCCATATTAAAGGAAACAAGGCTTCAGTTACACATTGAATAAAAAATGGCATCAGTATTGCGCTCAGGCTTCAGTTTCACAGCAGTGAAGGTAACATGGTTTCAGTGCCACATTGAGGAAAATATATCGAGGGACACATAGGCTTCACCACTACATCGAATGAGACACGTTCTCCAGTAACACATTAGGGAGACATACTAAGGTATACATGGGCTTCAGTGCAACATTTCCCCTCTTTCACCTGACATTTAATGTCACGAGACGAAAAACAATTGTGCTTAATATTTTTCATAAACTTTACTCTCCCCCTTTTTTTCAGTGAATTTTAGAGGAGATTTTGAGTTGATGTAAGTTCCTGAAATTGCCCGTTTTGTGAGAAAATAGTATAATTTAAAGTGGTGGAAATTGTGATAGAACACCCCACAAATTAACCAATGACTTTACTGATTCAAAGTTAATGAGATTTTGAATGAAGAAAGGAAGTTAAATTAGATGTCAGTGTACAAAACATATTTTTCAAGTTTATTTTTCGAGAAGCAATATAAAAATATGAGATTTTGGGTAAATTTTGATGGATATAAAGATTATATCCTGCGAAAAATTGCAATTAACAAAACTGATTTATATTTACATGTGTTTGCTTTATATACTAGTATACAAAGATTATTCATCGAATTTTTTAGATTTGTCAGAATTTCTATGGATGGGGCTTCTCAGTATTCCTAAGCCGCTCACTACAACGTGTCTATATTTTCGAATAGTTTTCCGTTGACTTAAACTTGCCTTGCGAACATGCCTCAGAAATTCTCGGGGGGGTACATATCAGGGGACCTGTGGTCAACACAATAGCAATACTGCGGTCTTCGAGCCAAATGATTGTCAGTTTTGCTGTGTTAATTGCAGTGTTATTATGCTGGAATACCGCGTTATTCTCGTGACGATTGGCCAAGAACGGAAGAAAACTTTTTTCTAAGACCTCTGTATACTCCAAAGCGTTCTACCTTCCTTCCAGTTTCATTAAACTCAGCTTACCTTCGATTTAAAATGCTCCTCAGATCATCAGAGATCCTCCTCCAAATAACTGCTTGCTGAAGATTTATTCCTCCATTTTTACATCATATCAATAGAACTAAAAACCATCTGGACCTCATAAATTTAATTTTTTTATCTGAAAAAGTTACTTTTGACCAATTTTCGTAATTTCACAGCCCTTTATCCCACATCCGCTCCTTTCGTGCTTAACTCCGTTAGTGCTGTTACTGTCTCTCTCCTTTTATCTATGAAGTTTTCTGTCAAGTTTAAAATTTGTGGTACTCTCCTGGATAATATGTTCAAATCCGAGGACGTTTAAAGGTTGCAGGTGCTTTTCCCTGCAGTAAAACTTGACGTAGCAGCCTTCAATGGCGAGTCAGGACTATAATTTGAAGAACATCGGGTCAATTCCTCGGCCCCAAACAATCTTGCATTTTACAAATAGTTTCATCTTACTTTTCTAACTCTATTTAACTTCCTAAAAATTGCCGAATAGGAACATCCTTTGCCACTCAAAGCTTTTAATTAACCTTTTTCCTTCTCTCCAAGCGCAGTCTTTCTTTTCATTCTGATAGATTTTACACTTGTAAATCTTAGACGTCTTAGGAGCGTAGTACAACTTACTGCAGCACCGGCGCGGTCTTGCTTTGATTTGTTACTTCAGTTTCACAGGTGTAGTAATACGGAAATAGGAAATTTTTGCTTGGTGTGCTTTCTTCTTTTCCGGCAAAATTTACGGTCCTTACGTATTATCGGGAGGACCTCATTCCCAAAG
>VOMN01135390.1:0-11464 GCA_014899125.1 Orchestia grillus | reverse complement strand
AAACCGAACAGCGAGAAACCAAGTTTTGAAGATCCTTCGTAGACGCAAAATTGAAACAGGTGCTACGAGATAAAAAGCCTAATAAAACCAGGATTTCCTTATACGGACGCTGAAGGCCAAGTAACGATGCACACGTATTGTGCTGTTCTATTAAGTAACTTCAGAACAGCATCAAAATCATAAGGCGCAGAACAAGTTCAACTTCAGAAAAATGCAGCCGCCCAATTCTACCACAGAACCAAGCAATTCTTCCGCTTTAGGTTTGCGATTAAATTCGCCACAAATAAATATATGAAGCAACGAATCCCCCTTTTTATGGGGTGTAAGAGGGATGTTGGCAGCATTGCTAGGAATAACGAGAGAAAGCAACGACTCAGGATGGTACGGGCTTCGGTAAAGCTCAAAAGGTGAATGATTATGCCACTCGTTGGAAATAGCGGAATAATAGGTGTTGTTTAATGAGATGAGATGTATAGTAAAACGGGTTTTGCGTAAAGAGAGGAGTGAAATTGGGAGTGCTTCTTTGAAACAGTAGATACACATAAAAGCAAGTTAATTGAGCATGATTAAGGAGTGAAACATTTAAATTGTGCTGTCTTCTGGTAAACCATCTATTCCTAGCTTTGTGCAGTCAGAAATTTTTTTTACTGAGACGAAAAGTTTCACCTGCAGGAATTACCGGTATTGTGAATTTAGGTTACATAAGTAAAAGAAATTAAATTTCAGCTTTTGTATGTCGGCACCGCATCTGCTATCAAACAGCAAGTTAAAAATAGTTACCACTTTTTTCTTATGACTCACTCGACACAAAATCATGTTAGGGATTGTGTTACTTGTGTATAGTTTTCTTTCCTTCTCATGTGAGCCAAAAAGTGAGCATTTCCTCCGAGCGTGTCTTTGAGAGCTTCGGGTTTCCTCCAAGGCTGGCGATTAAAGACATAAAATATTGTGTTTAAAAACATTAGTATAATCAGAAAATAGTGTTTAAAAACATTAGTATAATCAGAAAAAATTGTGATTACATACACATTTTCAAACAAATTACGCATATACTGTGTAATAACGTTCCCCCATTATTTCTTACAGTGTCACAACATGCTTATTAAGTAAGGTGTTGTCGTTATTTCATGTTTTAATGACATTTTCAAATTTTAATTAAGGCATCTTAATGTAGATTACGGCCGGTTAGCTCAGTTGGTTAGAGCGCCGTGCTAATAACGCGGATGTCGTGGGTTCGATCCCCATACTGGCCAAATGCATTTTGATGCTACTGTCTATTTCACACGAAACTACTTTTCATATACTCGCGCTTTCAAAGTGATGCAAGAAAACTTATTCCAAATACAGACGTTGGAAAATTATCATGAAAGATTACTTAGGACGGAAGTATAAGCACACAAAAACAATTTAATTTTTATCTTAAATACCATCTCTAACCAACTGAGCTAACCGGCCCTTAAATAGCGAATACAGCACGAAAAAGAATTAAAAATAAGAAATTGTGACGGAGTGTACCCAAACAAAAATATTAGTTTCTTACATAATCATGAGAGCAATCGATCGTAACCTTTTATTTTGGTCGTTTTTGCAGAGAGTGTCACAATACATTTATGAGCCAATCAGTTCGAGTATAGCAACGAATTAATAAACAACAATTTTTGCTACTTCAAAGCTCTACCAGTTCACTCACTGAGGACACAATTCCAGCTACATCATGAACAAATGATCCAAATCAGCTCAGAAGCGTAATTACGCGGTGGAAGCGCGTTGCTCCCAGGCTGGAACAGCACTCTCACCAATCGTGACTTACTCTTAAAAACAGGAGATTGTGTTGGAGAAACAGCTTACAACTAACCGAAGAACAAAATAAAGTAGCTTATATCAAAAGTGCCAGAGCAAAACTCATACTTCCTAGTTTACTACAAGCAAACTACAGCACCAATGAAACGTGCCGCATAATTTAATGATGCATAAATAAATTATTTTTCCTCAATATAAGCCTGGAAATAACATCTAGCCCACAAGAAGCTACAAGTTACCAAGAAATACCCGTTAATAATCCCATTGACATACCTTCCTACGCAGGCTTCTATATAATCGCTGAGAAGAAGCACAACTTTGAATACATGAGAGGTACATAGCTGTAGCAAACAGAAAAAAATATATGCGCAAGATATCTGTCGTTCGCTCAGTTGTCCCTTTCATAGGACAGAATCGAATTAAGAACAGGAAATGAGGTGCAACAGTTCACTGAACAAGAATGTTTACTGCTGAAATAAAAAACAGCCACGAATGCGCTTCCTATTTTTACCGAGAAGACGAACGTTATCAGCAAAATAACTCAAAAAGCTTGTCACTCATAACCCATGCGTATATAACTTCAAATGAAGACTACTAAATCTACAACGTCCGGTTAGCTCAGTCGGTTAGAGCACAGCGCTAATAGCGTGAATATCATGGGTTAGATCCTCATACTGGCTAGATGTATTTAATAATAGAGAACGACGATTCACATCCATTTATGTAAATATTTATACCACATTTCTACTCGAAAGCGCATGAAATCGACCAACATCCGATTTTATAAAGTCAAACAATATTTCGGTTTTCGTAAAAAAATTATTCACGCATAAAATCAACGCTTGAATATTATGGGTTTTTACCTGATGTATATATTTCCATTAAGAAAATTGGGTCTGCATGGTTTTTAAGAACTGATAGTTGATGTATACTCAGTAATATCTACCGGAAATTCTTGCATGATGATCATCAGAGTAGCGAAACCTTGGACCAAGACCATACTCAGAGAACTAATTTGATAAAGTTAATTTATAGACAAAAGTCACCTTTCACGCAAATTTCCAATATCATGAGTCATCAGCAGCTAAGGACCAGCAGCCGCTGGTCCCTGAGAAGACTATGACGAATATCAGTATAAAATTCTTCGTTTATAAAAATCACATATAATGCTGCTCCTAAATTCCACCGTAACAAAAAAACATGAAACTGAGCAGAACTTTTATCCAAGTTCAAACTTTGAGGCAAGGTGCATATGAGCTAGCGTAAACGTAATCCTGGGCACGTAACTATTCCAGTACAAATACTGCTGAATCGGCCATTAAGTAAATCATGTTAAACTTGAGATACACAACATCCTCTGAAACGTCCCAAATTAATAACGTCGTTAAAATTTCATTCATAGGTAGCCGCTTCTGCTCTATTACAGCGACCATCGCAAAAAGCTCGGGAACCAATGCTTTAACTAAGAAATTTTAGTGTCTTTTTCCACTTCCCGTCACAGTAGGCAATAACAAGCAGCAGAAAATGGCTAGATCGTGAAATGTTAAGTGACAAGAGGTGGGGTGTAAAGTACTCTACTGATGTCTTCGCGTAGTAGGAGAAACGAAAGATGTAAAGCCTAAGAAAGATGGGTTGCCTGAAGAATTATAAGTGTTGCATATTCTTTATTCAACTTGAACTGTTCGGAATAACAATACCGTAGATTGTTACGCTCTTAAATTATTCAATAGAAATTATACATGAGTTATGGCATAATTTGTCCGAGCTCCTTCATATGATCTTCTGTGTGATAAACATGTGATCCGTAGTGTAATGAACTGAAATTTTATTATCGGATTTATGAATTGAGCGATTTGTTAATATTAGGAAAGTACTTATGAATTAGTTTTTCTGCTTACTTCTATTTAGTCCCTTTTCATTCCAATTCTGTATTTCAGAATAGGACGATAAATTTACGATTGCTTTTCAACCTAAGGATGATGTACGACACATTGAAACGTTTCACTTTATAGTCAGCAAAATAAGTTTTATTAAAATGATTCGGTCTATATTTGAGTGTTTCAACATTAAATGAACTGAAACAGCATCGGATACTGCGGAATCCATTCACGAGTATTAAATTTGAATGCCGTGTATCACTGCCGTTCATCATTCAGTATGAAAAATGACTTTTAGATGCTCTTTATTTACTATTAATGCTTCACTGTCCATTTGGTTTCTCTCATTCAGTAATAACTATGGCTTTGATTGGTATTCAAGTATTTGTTACAAGAGTTATTATATACAGACACCAATTCAAGTTATTATCGAATCACCCAAAGCCAAGTGCATCGATAACACTTTCAAGTTTGTAGAGCATTTACATCGCTTCTCTTAATTTACTACGAAACAACGTATAACGTTTCAAAGCATGAATACTTTTACTTTTTCTGAAAATCATACGCATAAATAATCAAGCGGTTCACACGTACTTCCCGAAAATTTGCTACAAAATTACAACGCAGCTTAGTTGTCTAAAAGATTACTGGCCAGTATGGGGATCGAACCCACGACATCCGCGTTATTAGCACGGCGCTCTAACCAACTGAGCTAACCGGCCTTGGCCGCCAGGCGCTATTCTTTCCTAAACTAAACTACACGTCAATAGAACTTGAAGCCTCTTTCGGCATTTGCAAGTCATTACAAACAATAATGGTTTCATTAGTTTTCTACGCTATTTTTCCCCCACAACTGCCAGTCACAACCTCAATTTTACGGTTCTAAGCTTCAAAAACGTTATAGAGGCACAAGTGCATTTTAAATGCATCCAAATGAATACAAATTCTCTTTCATACCCAGTTTCCACTTACTATAAGTGATTGCTTACATGGCAATCAACATACGAGTATCACGGGTGATGCGATAAATAATCACCCGTAAGAAAACAGTTAAGAGAAAAATTTTAAGGGCATATTATCCATGCTGAAGTATTTATATTTAATCTTTCACAAAGAGGCGCTGCGATGGTCACCAAATTACAAAGATACGAGTTTATCTTTAGCTTAGCAAAGTCTACATAAGCATGAAAATATTCGCAAGTGAATACCGGAATAACCAAAAAGTACCAATTAAATGAGTCACAATTTACAGCTGAAGCTCAACTCCCGCAATATTCATGGTAGGCCACAATATCCATCGATCAATATACTTCTTGGGATAAGCTAATTTGAAAGACCCTTCTCAGAAGTCAAGTGAAATTTATGCATTGATAAATTAAGATCACTTGTGTACACAAGATGCTTACTTTGGTATGATTGCATTACCCATCCCTTTAGAGCTTCATTCTTGATTGCATTCAAGATCTGCATGTTTTCGTTTACGATTCTTAGTAAGCTGCAGCGTGAATTGACAATAATTATGACACTAATCATAATAACAATTGAGAGTCATTCGATTTACTTAATTCAGGCTATGCTCGATGCACACGGGGTCTCAACATCAAGTATTTGATCTGGTGATATAAAAAACTCCAGCATGTCGTAACCCAGCATTAAACTGTCTTCAAAGTTGCCCTCTTCAGAAACCACAAACTCAATCTAGCATTTTTTGAATCGATGAAAGCATTTTATGTATTTCTTAGGACATTTTCTAGGATAATCAGCCGGTGGTGCTTCGTGGTACTGACTGTCAAGGTGCTGCCTGTTATCACTCACCAGACGCATACATTTTATTCTTAACAAATAGTATTTCGCAATACCGTAAAATATGTCCGTACTGCTTCTTGTTTACTATTTGATCTCTACCATCCAATTACGGCTGCAAGTTCGTCTGTAACAGCTTTTTCAACTCTGCTGGTGGCAGGTCACCTGGAACGTTACTTGCTGCCCATTTATCCGGTTGCTGAGGAAACTTTTGAACTGCTAGTCAAATTTTATAGGGTTCACACACTTTGGCAATATACTTTGTGTGGCTTAACCCTTTTTGAGACTATTTTGACCTCTGAATACGTCTGGCGAAACTTATGACAAAATTTGAAACTGATTCTCAACTACCGTTTAAGTAACGATCACAAGGTACACTTTTTTCCTCAAAACCCAGCAGTAAAAAATGAAATTGAGATAGAATATTAATGTTCAGTGCCCATGCACAATCGAGTTCCATGGTCAACAATCTGTGGCAAGCCACTTCACGGCATCTTTGCGCTTCGTTACTATGATAATAATCTGGATATTATTAATCAGAGATTTTAAATTCTATTTTATGACCTTGAAATATACGATGGAAAATTAACCAGACTGTTTTCTGATATGGAAAGCGTAATTCAACAAGCTTATCGAACATATTTTCCATCTGAGGCATGGCCGGTTAGCTCAGTTGGTTAGAGCGCCGTGCTAATAACGCGGATGTCGTGGGTTCGATCCCCGTACTGGCCAAAAATGTTTTGAAAATAAGCATGCTTATTAACGCAATATGCTGAGGCAAAATCCCATTGATGGGTGATCGGGATGAAAAATGTGAACTAACATCGATGGTTTATCACTACTGAGCAAAATAAGCATATCTCGGTATGAGAAGAAACAGAAAAAAACTAATTTTAAACAACGTTGAATTCTTGTGTTGAGAACTGTCAATTGAAAACAATTGGCTTTAGATACGTACAACTCGGGTTGATATTAAGATTCTAGTCTCGACACTAATCTTTTCACGCATACCCTAAAAAAGAATAATGTCTCGGAGCTTGGTATGTAAAGCCTTGGCATTGTCTTTCCTTTAAAATGACGAACACGCGTTGGACATTTACATTTTTAATGTTGACGGGGGCGAATCCAACAATTTTATATTCGGAAAAGCAATCCATAGAATAGGAAAAAACTTGAAATGTCCATTACGAAATGAATGACGAACAGTTTTTAAAACTATTCCGAAACAGTTTAAAAGAAAACAGATTTTGTACTTAGATTCGTGCGTACTTGAACGACTTAACGTTACATAGATCATCTAAATATGTCTTCTCACAGTATTCAACTGGTTTGGACATAGTTTCCCATCCAACTTCACAGTATCATGCAATACCGCGATCGCAAATATGTTACATCTTTAGGAATAGGCTTGGTATCTTTCGATTTATTAGTGCTACAGGCCAGTTTGTATCTAATTATGTGTACTGCCTCCAACTAGTGGTAAGACAATGTGCGTTCAGCCTCTAGGGCAGAGTTGCATGCGTCAATGACGCGATTCTGGAGACAATTAGAAACTCTGAAAAGCACCAACATTCCTCGCTCCTACTGAGATAGAATATATGCAAATGAGGTCACGCCTGGTACGGTACAGTGTTCAGGATAGTGAAACCTTTTCAAATAAGGTTATTTTTGCTCATGCAGGTTAGTTGGACCTTAAAATTTTCAGTAATATTGTTTACCTGGTATACTTGCTCTAAATTGTTTAGTTTTTGAGATGAATAATTCTTTCCAAAGAATGCATGTAGTCGATCACAAATGCTTATCGTTTCTGTTAACCAACTTACGACCAAACGAAGTTAACTGAATTAACATGTATTCTGTAAGAAAAAATACTGAATTTCTTGTAGATTGGATTCATTTACGATATGATATTCAGCATCCTATCTAAGACAACGTCACATAACATCACGGCTTGCAGTAATATTCTTAGGAAATATTGAAATTGGGTTCAAGCACACAGTGTAATTTTAGATAGTAGGAATGTTTGGTGTGCCTCATCAAAAATTAGATCCTATTTCTCAAAAAAAAAAAAACAATGGATGGCAATATAGCGATCAATGTAGTTTCACGCGCATTTGACGTATTAGTATTAATTATTAATGTGCAGAAGGGACAGTAATGAAACTATAGAACATCAAGTTATGTTTACTCAAGACAAGAAGTTTCCTTCCATCATCTTCTCCCCAAAATTTTCTGATCGGCTTGAAAACGTGTTCTGCTTAGGAGCCCAAAAGCTAGGATAATAACGTATGACCTCTCACGAAGCAAAGGATATGCAATAGGGATAATTGAGTTTGTGTACCGTATGCCGTGGAGACTGGCGACCCTAGGGACCACTGGTAGATTACCTTAGCCAAAGATAGACATTTGTGACTTCAACATGTCGTGCCCATTTTGATCATTTCAATATTCACACTGTCTTTGCTATCTTTCATATTTTTTATTTTCTATTTGTACCATTTTTCTTTAATGCAGATGCGATCCTGAGTGGGAACTTATTTCGAGCACAGATTACCCGTTTTCTTAAGTTTGTCCTAAGTGAACCCTGTTTTTTTAGGCAGCATAGTTCCAGTTACTGAAGCTCAGATATCATATCTTTACCACTGCTGCTACTAGCACTACACTTCTACTAATAATAATAATAACTATAATAAAATATAAACTAATGGAATCCAGTTGATATCTCAATAATTTACCATGCAATAACACAATTTGACGGACTCTTTCAATGGCTTTGGATAAGGCCATTGCAAAACTTAGCCCAATAAAACACTGTACGGCGGCTTTTAAACATGTCAAATCGAAACAGTTTGCCCAGCATCTAAACCAATTAATTTGTGCATTAGGCTGTGAAATTTCTAGCTAGCTCGAGCATCTTACCATCGAGTAGCATTAAGTCACGCACCAGCTCTACAAAATTCATTACTTAAAATTTTGTGCCCTTGTTGAAGAATTCTACGGGCTTCTCTCCCAGCTGTCTTCACTAAATAAGGGATTGAATTAAAAATCGCAAATAATTTAAAAAAATAATTTGTCCCTGATGAATACGTCAAGTGGATGGTACTATAAATACCATTATAGATACAGAGGACCTAAATATTTTTTTTGCTATTGATCAGCAGAGAAAATAATTAAAGCGAATAAAAGACTTGAAAAGCAGCCATCTTTCATTATTTTCTGTGACATATGAGAAATATTTAAGAAATAGGATAGATGGTAATGCATTGAACTCTAACTGAAATTTCTTTCATGTAATACCGATATTCAAATTTGTCCAATGCAACACTGAAAAAGCTGACGAACGGACAGAAACTATTAGAGTGGGAATGATTTTCCTTTCAAAATAGCATTGGGAACAGTTTTTCAGCATTGTACATATCCAATTACGGCCGGTTAGCTCAGTTGGTTAGAGCGCCGTGCTAATAACGCGGATGTCGTGGGTTCGATCCCCATACTGGCCACTTATATTTTAATAGATTTAGTATCGAATATAGGCAAAGACGTTTAAGGCCAATCCATGGCGAAAATTTATGACCCATGCATAGCTGCAAAAAACAAATACAGAGCAATTTTCGGCCCTGATTTTATCTTGGGAGAAAGCAACGAATAACAAAACATTTTTGCACAAGAGTCGCTTTTAGAAACAACCAGACAAATCGAGCATGAACCTGCCTTAAGCATCAACGGGCTAACGGTACACGAGGGATTTAGCTAAGTCGGGAGATCACTAAGCCTTATAGAAAATGGTAGGGATGAAGATTCTCAATGAGAACATGGCAATCATTGACGTGACTCAGTATTCCTAAATCGCGTGCTACTGCAGCTCGGGTGCTTGCATGAGGCCTGTCTTAGAAGCATAGCTGTACGTCAACGGTATCACGCCGATTTTCTGGACCGACCAGAATCTTTCCAGTTAGCGTCGAAGCTTCCTCAATCGCGTAGACGGCGATGTCTATAAATATTCGATACCAGGGCAAATATTGAGTGGGGAAAACCCCTCTGATATAACTTAACAGCGCTTCTAACATCACCGTTAGCAGTATCGTTTGCCATATTTATATTTGCTATTTCCTCATTTGACAAACGTGCTATGGTGTCAAAATTACGTCTCAGCATGAACTGATTGATGAACACTAAAAAGTCGAGTATTTAAAGTGCCATTCAATTTGAAATTTACATTTTAGGGACAAGAAAATACGACTAACTATGTACCAAGATTAAATTTTGAACTTGTGTCTTGAAAAGAAAGTTTAGAAATATTTGGTATTCATAAGAAACGTGTTTATTACGCGTGTCCCAGCCTACTGTGAAAGTGGGCTTCTCGTTTTTAACACGACGTAAGTCATTGAACATTACATGTGTTTTTAAATAAACTGTAGTATTATTATTTAAGTATTAATAATACCATCATGTACCAGATCATTTTGTCCTGCCCTAGTGACGTAACTAGTGAAAAATAACTTACTACTTTTAATTTTGAGTTGTACTTAAATCCACTGGATACAATAAAGAAATCATATCTACTTACTAGATAGGTTCTAAATCATTAAGAAAAGTAGAAATGAAAAGTTAAGGGGAAAATTTAGTTGTAAATACCGATTTTCTTAATATTCTGATTATGTTAGGTGCAGAATCTAAAATACGAGCTGTGTCTGAAAAGTTCCAGGACCTGTGTCAGAGTAGATTTATTTCGAATTGAAATCAGTAGTAGTAAGGATAGAAGGGCTTCAGTAACTCTGACTATCTCGCGCCGAAAGAGAAGGGACCATTTAACACAGCTTTTCGAATGAATTGAATCTATGCACAAAATATGTTCCACACAGAATCCCATTCTTATAGACATATCTAGTCCAGAAAGGTGAGGCAGGTGTAGTAATTATTGTCATCCACTAGCATAGTAGACTAATATTATTGTTTCTTACGATTAACGTCGCATACGAGATGTATCCGTAATTTTCATTTTCTCAGTTGAATGCGTGACTAATCGCTAGCGGTCCTTTCCTGAAAGGCTGAGAGCGCCCTAAGTCGTCTACACTCTACAGGAAGTAATGATCTGACACTCGTACGAGAAGGTTCGCGCAGCTCGTGCTCCCTTCTCACGCTAATTACTCCGGTGCTTGTGTCTTTTATTCTAATACTTGTTTGTACTTGGAAAAATTTTCCTGTGCTACTTTTAAATAAATTGTTCAATCAGAACACTGAGTATCTTATTCACAACAGCAGGAAGAAAAGATAAATAACGAACAATGTAGGCATAAAAATGGAAATGTGAAGTAGGCACGAAAGATACAAATCCCAAAGGCCTGATTAGAACTGAGGTGACTCAACAGCATACCCTGGGGACGCCAGTTCCCATAGCGCAGGATAGATGAACTTAAGTAACTTAATATTATTGCCTATGCCCTTTGAGGAGCAAATCCAAATTATAAAAACATGAGTTTTCCAATTTAAAGTACTTACTCTGGAGTATACAACTGCGCAGCCATTAAACTTCTGGATATGCTTCTATATACTTTTCCTGTTTTATACTGTGATGCAATGAGCACAAAGCAAAGAACAAACTTCTAATTATTAGTCTCTCGGGAGAAATCTCGGTCAAAAAGACTGGGAATACTGCAACAACCGTAGGGAGAAGCGAGTTACAAAGCAAGAAATATTGCGGTGTTTGTGGCCTTCGGTGCTCTATCAGCGAAAGTTGTGGCAAGATAATTCGTCGCTGCTTCACCATGATAACGCACCGGCTCACAATGCCCAGAGTAACCGACCGCTCTTGGCCGAAAACATTGCCGTGCTGAAGCAAATTCCTATTCATCCTCAGTGGGACTCCTTCCTGTTCCCTGAGTTCAAGAGAGCATTAATATTAAATTGCACAATTTTAAAAAAGATATTCTTAGTCCAAATACGGCCGGTTAGCTCAGTTGGTTAGAGCGCCGTGCTAATAACGC
>VOMN01135374.1:0-21734 GCA_014899125.1 Orchestia grillus | reverse complement strand
TGCCCCGATCTCTCGATGCTTCCGAATTATTACCCCAACAGTTGAGTATAGAACCACAACACGTTCAGCTATTTGCCTATAAATTAATTCTTCATTATGAAATCCAGCTACTTGCTTTCGAATAGCTCCGAGGATTTCTTCAACTTTCAGCATTATTTTCTCTGAGCATCCATCTTTAACAAAATCTGCAGAGATAATAACTGTGCAGATCGTAGTTTGTTTACATTGCATGTACTCCTGAAAGTTTCTGGAAGCTTTCTAAAGAATTATTAATCAAGATACTTTAACTGTCCATTAAAATAACAATGACTTCACATAATATCAACTTCGGTCAAATACTTTCGTCCCATACATTTTGGTCAGTTGATTTCCTGGTTGTCAAAAAACTTTGTCAAGTTCTGTTTAAATATTCTAGTAAATGCAAGTCACTGCTTGTACTCTTTACTCAAGCAAGAGCTCGAAATTTTCCAAGCTCGTCGAAAATAGAGTTGTACAAACACCGATGCCCGGGCACTGTAGATCTTTTTTTGAGTTGTCCGGACTGAGAGCCTGGAAAAGGTAACACAAAGAAAAATATGTTTTTTCGGCCCCGTACTTAGAGTAAAAGGTTTTAAACCTCTGTGGTTCGAAATACTCTGGTCAAAAGTTTCCGCCAATCTTAAGAGAAAACCATTATTAATAAAAATAAGTTTGTAAACTCAAGCTCGTCAGCAAAGTAGAAAAATTAGAACAGGCGCTGAAAGGTCTGGCTAGTAAAGTTTGAATGCAGTTAAATTTTAAGCAAAACAAACAGAAGCTAACAAACTCATACCAAGTCTAGTAAAAATTTAGTTTAAGGTGAACAAAACTGAGGAAGCCATCATACTGCAAGACGCACGCAGAGCACACGTAGGGCACATGGAATGACGGAACAAAGACCGGGGAAAACACAAATAACGTTACCAAGACCGGGCAAAACACAAATAACGTTACCAAGACCGGGGAAAACACAAATAACATTACCAAGACCGGGGAAAACACAAATAACGTTACCAAGACCGGGGAAAACACAAATAACGTTACCAAGACCGGGGAAAACACAGATAACGTTACTAAGACCGGGGAAAACACAGATAACGTTACCAAGACTGGGTAAACACAAATAACGTTACCAAGACCGAGGAAAACACAAATAACGTTACCAAGACCGAGGAAAACACAAATAACGTTGCCAAGACCGAGGAAATACAGATAACGTTACCACAACTCGAGACCTACAAAAATGACGTCATCACAACTGGAGACCAATGCAAATGACGTCACCACAACTGGTGACTAACACAAATATCACCCCGACTGGAGACCTCCACAAATGACGTCACCACGACTCGAGACCTACACAAATGACGTCACCGCGACGTGACCTTAGAGGACGTTAGAGGTCACATGCAACATCACACGTGGATTTTGAAGTAGATTCAGGAGTTAAATATGAAGTACGATAAAGAAGTTGTTCCCAAGATTATAATTTTGTACAGAGCGGATCAATTCATAACTTGAGGAAAGATTACGAAGGATTCGTGAGCAAAAAGTTCAACCTTGATATCAAAATTCATCTAAATTCTCCTTTAAATACTCCGGAGACGAGGGAGAGAGCAGCAATCGAACAGTATTGATTTCCATGATCTGTACATTATTGAGACCCATTATAATTATCTGTGTATTATTGTGATCCATTATCTGTGTTTTATTGAGATCCATGATCTGTACATTATTGAGACCCAGTATAATTATCTGTGTATTATTTTGATCCAGTATCTATACATTATTGAGACCCATAATCTGTGTATTATTGAGATCCATGATCTGTGTATTATTGANTCCATGATCTGTGTATTACTGAGATCCATGATCTGTGTATTACTGAGATCCATGATCTGTGTATTATTCAGGACGCTAAGCCTGCCTGCTCTCAGCCCTCATTTCAGGAGCAGCCTGGTCGGTCGCTGGCAACGCTACCGTGATCCCATTTACAATAATCAATAAATTATTGATAGCAGCACGTCAATTATGAGGCGCCAAGCCTCATGTTGGGACTGGGCTGAATTAATTAAATCACTAATTAAGCAGTCGTCAGATCGCCGAACGCGCAGGTAATTTCAGTTTTACAAACCCATGTCGAACTGGCAAATGCATCCACCCATATGTACGAAAGCGTTGAATTTTATTTCATACTGAACTTCATTTCGTGCCCGTTTTATTTAACGTTGAATATCGCATTGTGATGAAGTTCATTTTTCGTTGAATTTCCAATTGTGATTAAATTCATTTCGTGTTGAATTTCATGCTATGATGGATTTAGTTTCGTATTGAATTTCATATTGCGATGAATATTACTTCGTACTGAATTTCATCTCACCATAAACTTCGTTTCATGTTGAATTTCAGGACGCTATGAATTTCATTTCGTGTTGAATTTTAGGCCGCGATGAACTCCACATGGGAACCACCTGAGCTGCAGGTGCAGCACCCCACACCAACACACAACTCAGCTGCAGGTGCAGCACCCCACACCAACACACAACTCAGCTGCAGGCGCAGCACCCCACACCAACACACAACTCAGCTGCAGGCGCAGCACCCCACACCAACACACAACTCAGCTGCAGGCGCAACACCCCACTCCAACACACAACTTACCTCGGGAGGGAGAACCCACAAGTTTTCAACCAAAATGTAGTCAAAGTTCCCTCGCATAACTGAGCCCAGGTGCAAAGTAAGTTTAGCTTCAACCTCTTGCCACATTTATTTAATAAACACAACTTCAAACACAGAACACTGAGCACCAAACTCAGAACACAAGTCTAACAAAAATTGACAACTAAGGACGCTGAGGTTCTCGTGAGTGCAACAAATCATGAATTTTTGCGATTTACCCTGAATTCGTTGATAATTATCAGCGCACCCTTCCGTGAACGCTATCACTTCTGCAGAGCGGTGCGCTGGTATAATTAAGCTCGTGCATCGCTCTACAGATGGAGAACGTCTCGCATGCAATAAACTAATACTAATGAGAATACAAAGGGAGTCGTCAGAGTCTATATCATGGGCAAAGTTTCGAATAATTAGGGATTGCGAAATTTACTCTGTGACTAGGTAGTATCAGCTTGTAACTGATGGCAGACTAGGTAACCAGTGGCAGCGGCGCAGCCCCGAAGCGTTGGTGGTGCCCCTAGCTCACATCTCGGCCGCGCAGCGGAGCAACGGAGTGGCAGAACCTCTCACTGCTCCTAGAGAACCACAGCTCTCGGAGTAAAATTTCTGACCAAATTTATCGGCTGAATGATTGTTTTCAATTGAAGTTACACCAAATGATCCTCGTTAAACGCTCTTTTTCTAAGCATTACTGGCTCTCGATGAAGAAAACGTGGCTCTTCCGGACTAAGAGTTAGGCGGACAAACCTTCTCGCGTCTGTCTTCCTGGACAGGCCCGTCCAATTAATGGTGGTCGCATTTCAAATTGGTTCGTGAGTTTAAGAAGCATGAACAAGTATAAAGAGTCTGGCGAATGATATACGTATGTATTATACGATAGTGTCATATTTCCAGAAATTTTCCGGCATATATCCCTCTGTATATTCATTCAAAAGCCAAAAATATTACAGGAAGCGCTGCCTTTCTTGGCATCAAGTAGAGTTATTTTTAAAGGTATACTATCAATGTTGATTACTCCATCCCAGCATTTACTGCGCAATGAAGGCATCGTTGATTTTGTAGCGAGAACGGCAACACTTCGTCTCGAACCGGAACCAACGTAAGCAAACTTTCCGTTGCAGCTCCAGCGGCGTCAGCAGCGCTGAAGGTAACCCCGTCACTGTTCAGAGCACCACACTTACAATCACGCGGTTAAATTAGGGAAAACAGCGTAGATTCAAAGAGCTGTACCCTCCCTCCGAATGGACCCAGCCCCACCCCCTTACGCCAGGTCGTATCAGTCATGGCTACTTAGGTTTATCGAGCCCTAAACTGGCGCTGTGTTGCCTTATGGCGCATAAATAGCCAGCGAATCAGGCATAGAGTCTGCGCACCATCACTGAGGCCTGCAGCGACTGGCTGGCCTCCTCCACAATCTGCATTAACAGCTCTGCTAATAAAGATTCAAATTATACAGCACGAAATGTTCAAATTATACAACGAGACGCGTTAAATTAGACGTGAATATCAGTTGCTTTGCTAGAAACTCGTTCTGGAGCCTGCGAGATGAGCCATAATGATGCTCAGTAGAGTCGTGAAACTTCTCATAAGAATACGCTTTCGATCCTTTATAGTTCGTTGAATTCGTGTTTCCAATTCCTTCGGGAATGAATTTGATGTGTTAATTAAAATTTCCATTCAACTGTGAGCCGATAAAATCAGATATAACCTTCGTAAGTTGCAGTAAATCGAAATCCGAGAGATTAGTTTTCGAACGTTCAAAATACTTTTAAAAAATACAGACATCGTTTAAAAATACCGGTGATGATAAGAATTTCGCTTCAATAACGGCATCAAAACTCAAAGTGTGTGCTTTATTTGGAGCAGGTCTGTTCGCAGAACATGGGGGAGATGGCAGCTGTTTTCCATAGCTGTTAACCGGCAGTGTCAGACACTGTCAGTATTGGTGTCCCTGCATCAGAGGGGACAGTATCAGACACTATCAGCACCAGTGTCACTGTATCAGAGGGAACAGTATCAGACGCTGTCAGTACCAGTGGCACTGCATCAGAGGGGACAGTGTCAGACGCTGTCAGTACCAGTGTCACTGCATCATAGGGGACAGTGTCAGACGCTGTCAGTACCAGTGGCACTGCATCAGAGGGGACAGTATCGCACGCTGTCAGCATCGTTCATTGTGTCAGAGCTGACGTGTCAGGAACTCGAAACATCTCCCCAGCAAAAGAAATGCAGCAGCAGGTGTTGCTCTCTAACTGGTCTCGATAGCTTAGGATCGTTTGGAATCAATATCAAACATTAAAATAACCATTTCAGGGACAGCAATACTTGTCTAACTGCACCCATTTCAGCAGAGGTCTAAATCCATATTGGCCGTAACTTGTCAGTTGGAACTGTATGGCCTGAAATGATGGCATGGTCAGTTGGGACTGTCTGGCCTGAAATGATGGCATGGTCAGTTGGGACTGTCTGGCCTGAAATGATGGCATGGTCAGTTGGAACTGTATGGCCTGAAATGATAGCATGGTCAGTTGGGACTGTATGGCCTGAAATGATAGCATGGTCAGTTGGGACTGTATGGCCTGAAATGATAGCATGGTCAGTTGGGACTGTATGGCCTGAAATGATAGCATGGTCAGTTGGGACTGTATGGCCTGAAATGATAGCATGGTCAGTTGGGACTGTATGGCCTGAAATGATAGCATGGTCAGTTGGGACTGTATGGCCTGAAATGATAGCATGGTCAGTTGGGACTGTATGGCCTGAAATGATAGCATGGTCAGTTGGGACTGTATGGCCTGAAATGATAGCATGGTCAGTTGGGACTGTA
This sequence comes from Orchestia grillus, assembly GCA_014899125.1. Taxonomy (NCBI): domain Eukaryota; kingdom Metazoa; phylum Arthropoda; class Malacostraca; order Amphipoda; family Talitridae; genus Orchestia; species Orchestia grillus. The sequence continues at coordinate 16,213 of VOMN01135374.1, read as the reverse complement.
TGGCCTGAAATGATAGCATGGTCAGTTGGGACTGTATGGCCTGAAATGATAGCATGGTCAGTTGGGACTGTATGGCCTGAAATGATGGCATGGTGGTCAGTTGGGACTGTATGGACTGAAATGATGGCAGGAAATCTTCAAAGAATTCCCAAGTTCGAGGCGCCGGACACACGCAGCCACTTAAGTTAGGCCAGAAGCTTCGTTGAGGTTCCATTCTCCTGAAAAAAAATGCACTCGTAACATGGGAATTAAGATCATTTTAAAGTTCTCATGTAAATGAATTTTAATATGAGAATAAAAATAATTTCTATTAACACTAATCAACACATGTTAGTATATGGAAATTTTTGTTAATGCAGCGGTACTTGAAATTTTGTGAGTCATTTCTAGTCGCTTCGCCCACGTTATTCAAGTCACTCAAGTGCTAAGAAGAATATATGCATAGCCTGATTCCTGTAATGAATTTATAGGGAACTTAGCATTTAGGCCTGACTGGTACTCAAGTTCTTTATCGTCAGTTACCAAATCATTTTCAAAATTACGAGTAGACGCCGACCGAAATTGAAGAAGAGCGTCGTTGTGGTGCTGCTGTCTGAGAGAAACAAAGCGCATATCGGGCCTTGCCGTGGGCCTCTCTCTCAAACGTTTGCGTGCGCGTCAGCGCGCGGGAGTGCTAAGGCAGACGAACTTTGCGAGCGGAAGATGTCCCCTCATTACGCTCGGTCCTTCCGTCGCGAGTTGAGGGTCTCGAGCTCTAAACTCTTTACTGCCCGAATCCTTTCCTAGTGCACGTTCACTCACATTGTCTCACAATATGCATATTCTCTCTTGAATGCACACGAACGTTACATACGATAAATGTAAAACAACCAAACACAGAAGGCCGATACTTCCTTCTGGTGGTCGTCATTTTTGTTTAACCATACACATGGTATGTGTAGAAATGATTGTATTCAGTGGACTGCGATCTGTTCGTGTGACAGTAGAAGGTTCAGCTTCAGTGTACGCTCCTGCGCAGTCGGTGTGAGGGCACGGCGTGTGGACAGGTGCGAAGTCCAGTGAGGTTGACTGAGAGCGATGATAAGTTTGAAAGTTCTATCTTACGACCCTAAAATGCCCTTTTGCTCCACTTAAAATTGTAAAGAAACTTCTCGAGTTGAAACCATGAATCACCATGAAACGACAGATCATGTACTTGCATCAGAAAAAGATTTCAAGCAATCGCCACCGCACGCATGTGACACAAATATTGGCATTAATATTTTCCGGCATGTTATTTGTTATTGGGGGGGAGGGGGGTGGAGTCTGCTGGGTTTAAGAAAAGTGTATGTAAGCAGTGATGACACCCAGTGAGGCTTCTTAGTTCCCTCGTTTCATAGGTATGGTCAATGAATACATGCATAAGAATATCAGAAAAAAGATCGAGCATTTGATCATATTTTGCAAAGAAGCTCCTGAGCATCAGAGTTTCGAGCGACTGGACGATTGCGTTGGTGCGTGCATACATCGTGTTTTATCGCGTGATCTTGAGAGTGCAGGAAAGTGAACCAGAAATGAATTGGATAAAACTCCAGGCAAAATATGTTACTAACGGATTAATTGCACCTCTGGCGCAAACAAAGATGCTCCTGTGCCAGATCGTGTTGATATTGCTTTGTTATTAATATTTGACTTTTGCAACTATAATACCTTCCAATTTTCTTCCAAATTTCTAAATAAGCATAGGAGCTCATGATTTGTACGTCAACATTTCGCTCTTTGATTTACCAAATTATATACTCTGAAATTACATGAAAACAAAATTGCTTCATTTCAAGATGAATTATACCTTCTACATTTCCGAAGTACTAACATTTCACTTTTCTCAATATTGGAAACCAATTTATCAAGTCCCAATCGAAATTGAAGAATTAAGTAAAATCGCTTACCTCAGAAATGTTTTTAAAGAAATCAGACTGGTAGAATACTTTCGGCACAAAACGAATTTTCTTCACACATTTCAAAAATGGAAAGGCATTACGGTTCCAAATAACACATGAAGCAAGCAAAAACATGTAGTTCGTTCGTGCTTGCTGGAACTCGAACAATTCGCTGAGTCATGGCTTATTTCCAATAGGGCGCGACTCTTGCCCCTCGGCTGAAAGCTTTCTCCCTCAAAATCGAAGAGTTCTCAACAAATTCCTTTTAGCAACTTTCGCCAGTGGAATGCAATATTCCAGTTTGACGTTCCATAGAGAAAGTTGGACTGGAATAGCCTCGGGAACGAGGAGTCTCGTCCCGTGGAATACTATTGTTCGAGATAATTTGTTCCTGGCAGTTAAATTTATTTTATGGGCACGATTTGCCACAGTGGCCCACTTGTTTGCTGGAGAATGGATTGTGTCGTTGCTTCAATCATCTCGAGCAGTAAAGTGAACACGACAAAACTCTGCGGAGTTTGCTCCCACCATTTCAAAAAGAGTCCAACGAGGCAACAATAACGACGTTCGATCTGAGTTTTACAAGTGCCATCCACTGAGCTAAACGATCGTTGCGCTTCATTTCAAGTCTTTAAATTAATTCAAATGAATACAAGAAACTGCTTTACATTCACTCTAGAATCACATAGAATTATCGTGAACAGTAGAATTCTAGTATTTGTATGTACAATTTGCATTCAAATTTGGACTAACTAAAAGTATAAAATACGTATGCAGGGATTAGGGAAAAAGGTACAAAATTTTACACTTTTCAGAGAGCGAAAAACTAATCACTTTCGCCTCTATGAAACTTTGCGAAGAAAAATTAATTTTTTTAGATATCAGCTACTTAATGTTTGAGAGGAGCAAATTTGAAAACAAAATTGCCCACAAATAATTTATCTGCGCATTTACTTAACGAGTATAGTTCANCTCCCCCGCTGCATCGATGCCTCTGTGGTATCTTTGACTGAAGGACTGCCGGACAGTTTCCGCAATATTCGGCAGTCCGGCATTAATACATCGATGTGAGTGGTGTAAACTTCGAACAATTTCTGCAAATGAAATGTATAAGTAAATAAGTCGTGAATAATTTTGCTTTTAAATTTTTTCCCTTCAAACATTAAATAGCTAATATCTCAAAAACGAAATTTATTTCTCAAAGTTTCATGGACTCAAAAGTGTTTAGTTTGTCACTTTTTGGTAGGTGTGACATTTTGTAACTCTTTTTCCCTAACACCCCGCATAATATTTTGACATTAATCAGATGGATTTCCATACAAACTGATCAATGTCTATTTGTACTTGAAAAGTTTTGTGCAAGCTTCACTTCATGCTCTCCATAATTCGAGGGTAATTTTTTATGAATATTCTTATAAAGCAGGTGAAATCTGAGTCAACAGAACAAAGGTAAAAAATACAAAGTTGCGGTAGGAAGTCTGCGCACATTTATTAATTATTTTTCATTAAGAATCAAGTTCGAAGACCCCAAACATTCTATTTTTCAAATTTTCTCGGTACTGAAGAGGCTCAGATATTAATTCCTCCCATGTTTATCGAAAAAATTGGAGGCTGTAACTCAGTTAATGTATTATATCGCTTCACCGAGAGCCTTCCTTTCAGCAAACGCATAAAAATGCACTAATTCTTTTCGAGGCAATTCAGTGGCGTCTGCTTAACCCTATTAGACTCTATAAACGTTTAATAAACTCCTCATTAACATTTCAGGATATCAATTCCCATTCCAATTAGCACTCACGATTGGGCCGCTGATGTTCGAGTCTCTCATTTATTTTAATGTGAACGAAGAGATCCAAGTCAAGGTTCCTGTACTATCGAATGTAGGAACATGACCAAGTCAAGGTTCCCTTACCATCGAATGTAGGAACATGACCGAGTCAAGGTTCCCTTACCATCGAATGTAGAAACATGACTAACACAAAGTGCGTATAGATACAGAACTCACTTAACTCTCGCTTCAACATCAGCGTGTGAGACTGATGTTGAACAAATCAGCGTGTTGAACAAAACTGCATCTATGACACGCATGGATTTGTTTTATTGGAACCTGTAAGGAAAGAAACACATATTCAGAACAGAAATTCCGGTTGACTGTCATTTTTTCAGGGCGGCCAGATAATTGCGCAAGGCAATTCGATCTGAAGCTCATTCTCACTTTTTAATTGCCCAGCATAATTCAATTTTGGAGCAATTTATGAAGCCATTACGTGGCATTTAATGGCTTTGACTAAAGCAATTTGGGCAGGTCCTACTCGAACACGGTCCTCGCTCGCAAGGCTGACCCGTGTGCAGCCCGAGAGACCGTGTGCAACACCCGACAACGCCAGGGTTCGTTGCACAAAAATGTTCAAAGTATCCCCACCCTGCCAAATGATAAGCAGTGCATGCTGCTCTCTGATAGGCAATGCAAAGAGTACAGATGGCTGTAATATGCAGGCGTACTCATCCTAAAAATACACGAACTTATGCTGCAATTTTGCATGTTCCTTGTATTCATGAAGTACAATTGAGGAAATAATGTGCAGCGGTAAAATGCCCGGTGTATAAAAACGATTAATGCATGTGTGCATAATCTTTTCGTAAAATAGCTTCAATAAATACTCCAGATGAAATTGCTCAGCGAAATAATCCTCTCACAGATAATTCCTTACGTAAAAAAATTATATTTGAAGTTAATGAAAGTTATTCTTAAGTAGGAGTAGCTCACCCTGACATGTTCATAAATTTTTCACGCCAACTTTTTGTGGAAGTGAACGTTATTGCAGGCGGGTTCCCAGCCCTCTCGCCACCGCATCTTTTTAACCGGGAGGTAAGAAACACATAATCAGCAATCAAATTGTTCTCAACGAACACAATTTGTTTGTTCCTCCCTTCAATCTGATCAAATGTTCAAAAGCTACAAATGCTGAGTCAGCATTGGGCATGTCAGCAGAAAACAGCGCCAACCAATGAAAAGCTCCGAAAGGTACACATACCGCAAAATAGTTCACAGTGCCGGATGCGACACGTCTGGAATTCCTCCCTGTCTAGCAGCACTCTGGGTGGGCTCAAAGGCAGTCCATTTCAATGTCGTGGAAACAAGAGCTGTCCTAGGGTAGTGAGGAATTGGCTGCATTGTATAGAACAGTATTTTCTTCTTTTAAAAATCGGATCTACTATTCTTTTTGTGTATTTATTTCACTTTATTAGGTGAAAATACTATGGGATTTTGATTGGAACAAACATTATCAAAACTCAGACAGAATCGGTTTCTTAGCAATATCCTTTGATGTTAACTATGACAGGAAATCAAAAAATTCAACATACCGTGAAGAACATTGCACTCGCAGTTTGATGAGACGGTCCTTGGAGCAGCTGTAACCCAGCATTACTGGGGGACCAAACCTTCCTTGAGTGTGTGTGTGGGGGGAGGGGGGCTCTGGGAGAGAGGGACTCCGTTTGCAAGAAAATCGCCACAAAATCATTAACCAATGACTGCGGGGTACAGATGAAGATTATTTCCCCACGCTGCCGGGATGTTCTGTTGGTGATGCCACGGCAGGACACTTGGATTCGTTTCACCTGACAAAATCTGATTTGACTAAATTTGATACGACTTCATTTTGACTTCACTAAACTTGACTCGCCTGTATTTGAGTTGACTAAATTTGACTTCGCTTAATTTGACTTGACTTAATTTGAAGACTAAATTTCACGTGACTAAATTTGACTTGGCTTAATATGACTTGACTTAATTTGACTTGACTAAATTTGACTTGGGTTAATTTGACTTGACTAAATTTTTCTTGACTTTAACTTTATTTAACTTGACTTACACGAAAAATTGCTCGAAAAGTGAACCTTACAAGCAAACGCTGAAATGTCGAAGAGGCAAAAAACTTCAGATGCGAATATAAAGGCTATGTTTGTGAGGGAATCTTACTAAAAGAAAGAGATATTACATTTATGCTAATGGATCTCCCATGATTCTCTACTGTCATTCGGTGTATTAAAGGAGCGATTTTTAGATGAGTCATTATTGTCAGTACGTCATAATGACCATGAAACTATTTCTCTGCACTATTCCTCACACTATTTCTTCCCAATATTTCTCCCCGCCATTTCTCCCCACTATTTCTCCCCACCATTTCTCCTCACCCTTTCTCCCCACCATTTCCCCCCCCCCTTCTCCCCATTTCACGCGCAAGTGCTGCCGAAGGAGACCGCCTGGAAGTTGACGTACGGTAAGTATATGAGAGCGGAAGAACCTGACAATAAATTTGTTAGCTTTTCATATTAATAAATCTGAATTCTGGAGATTTAACAGAATTAACGGCCAAATTGTTCTCAATGAATGAAATTTATGAAAGAATTGCACGAATCCTGAATTCTATTGTTTAATTCAAAAGTCATTTCAAAAACAATTATTAGCTCCTACGTTTTAATTTGCCAGCTAATTTATTCGTTAAGATTTTTTACGTACCGTTTTTCTGCCTTCTATTTGAGCTTCTCTCCAGCAAATAAGCTGCCGGAAATTCCTGTATTTCAACATTGATTCTGCCCCTAAAAACAAGAGGAAGCAAGGCGACCCAAGGGTATGAGAGGCCCATCCAATACGACTCGAGCAAAAAAAGTTTTTCCTGGCCTTGCTGTATTATTCGTGAGAATCTTCGCGCTTTTTCTGCCGAAAAGGTGCCGACAGAGGTCTAAATTTCAGCAATTGGTTTTGGTCGGTCCTTAACAACGTTCAACAAATATTTATCGTTCAAGTTCTTCGAATAAGGACAAAAACTAATGCTTCATACATACACACTCAAGGTATGAGAGGCAAATTTTTCGTCCCTTTTACCACCGTTGTATGTCTCATCTAACCGCTCGATCCCCTTCATCTGTCCACTACTATTGAAAGAAGCGCAATTTCTGGGACGGAACACAGCACCTCTTACTTGGATTTTGCGCAATACGGAGTACTTTTCGAGTGACCCGACACCGTTACTACGACCATGTCCTCCTCTAAGTGCACTTCGCGCGCCCTTCTTCGTAGAGGCATAAGAAAACCTAACGTGACGCATAAGGAAGGAGGCCCCGGCCTCGAGTTCCTCTCAGAAACGTCATAACGCGTCCGCAAACGGTGCTTAGGGAGCTCGTGGCTGCCAAAATGTTATGAATCGGCCCAACAGGTGAGCCACATGCCGATTCTTCTTACTATTTTAGCGAGTGATAATACTCATCTTGGCCAAACAAGTGCAGGAATATTTCCTCTTATTTGGGACGTGTTCCTTGGAATAGGAAGACATTTTTCATGTTTCCAATTTTTAGCTGGTCGTGAGGTAGTAAATGTTAGTAAGTGTAGAGCCTATTGGCCCTTTGTGCAAGGTTATTCGAGTCGATCATTACCAAAACATATTTTGTATTTTATCATTTTAAATTGAATAAATACGCACAGCTGTTCAGCCTGAAATAAAAAAGTCTTGAAGCGCAGCAATTGATTACATTGCGATAGATTTTGACGGTTAAATTCAGACGATACGTATTTTCTCGAAATCTTTTGCCTTTTTACAGTTATTATGAACCAGTATAACCCGTTATTGTTCAATAAGTAAATGCTTTTCAAAACTTTTCTGTTTTCATTTTGTACACACGAACATAAAAAACTCCAACGCAGAAAGTTTATTCGAGCAAAAAATAGATATATCAGTAGTTACACACACGCGAAACGCCACAAACATCAATGCACTCTGGGGATATCCCCAGAAATTGAAATTCGAGCATCGCTATCCCCACCCCCATTCCCCACCCTCTTACCACCAGCACAGAGGCTGGGAATATTTCTGGGAACATTCTCACGTGCCTTCCTTTCTTGTGCGACACACTGAAATTCCCGCCAGTATTTCGAGGGCATTTCGAGTTTACATTGTTCTGGGCCCTCGCTTTTATTGGAGCTTTAGAAGGCCATGATCAGGTCCGTCTCAATAGTTAGAGGGCATAAATCCGTCCAGAATTCCATCGAACCGCCATCTTCAGAGCGCTGGAACGAGCGCTCATCGTTCTGCGTGATCATGCGAAAAGTTTGCTGCAACGCTGCAACCCTGCAACTCTCGGCGAGGGCAGAGTGTCACCTTTGTCTTGAATATTGGGGTGCTGACCCCAAGAACGGGTGTGTCGCGTGGGTGGTCTGTAGGTCTGCTCTGATGACTAGCGACAGACAATTGGGTTGGTCTTCCTTGTAGTCTTGATAATTTCAAGATCGTATACATCGTAGACGTCGTCTTCTCGTCTGGTTAACAGAAACTGGAGATCGGGTTTGTCTTGTTCTGGGGAACAAAACACCATAGACCGAAAAATCAGACCATTAGTTTAGCTGTAGGGTGATATGTAGCGTAAGCGTCAAACCGTGGGGAAATTTCTGAATCATAGTCATCGAAATTAAAATATTACACAAATAACCATGACGATTTTAAGGGTCGCTTTTTCTTATCTATATAAATATAAATGTAAAAGTTCGTTTGCTCAAAATCTCAAATGTCCGAAAGTTCTTCACAGATTGCATCGAAATTTTGACACAACGTTGAATTCGAATGCGTGCGCGTTTATATATATATATATATATATATGCAGCTGAAAAACTATTTTATGCGCACGTTTTGAAAAATATGGCTTTTTACGAAAACGCCGCCATCTGTTGGACGTAAAAGCAACACACGCTGTAGTAAATATTTTGCATTCTATTTCCACGTTTCCGATTTACGATCCATTTACGACTTCTCCTTTCTCCATTTAACCAGACAGAGCCAAAGCCACGCGTGGCCGGGTACAGCTGGCTATTAACAAATAACCTCTTGTTATAGTCCAAAAAAAACTCAAAGGATGAAAAATACTTCGAAAGAGGTTTTCATAAATTTTTCTTTCCGCTGATATAAAAATACTGTTCCGTATGTATAGCTCATCATGTACATACTCGTATGTACGCTATCAATATGTATGTATGTATTGTTTATAATAATATTCGTAACACAAACGCTTATGAGCTACGTAGGTGGGCACAAAAAAGCTCTATAACGATAGCCAGACTAGGATGGTGCTGAATCATTTAACTCTCAAATAAGAACGGGGGAAAAGAAAATCTCGATGTGCAGAAACGCATAGAATAATCTGCGTAAAGAAGCTCAGCATAGCACTCACGCTCGGGTAGCGAGCGATGGCCTCTGAAATCAGAATTTATTATCTAAAACATCTCAATTCTCCTCGACGACTCCATTTGGAAAAGAACGCTTGCACTTTTCCCACGATTTAAAGTCGCCCTCTGAAAGACCTTTGAAAAATTCGACCCATAACTGTTAGACCAGCGGTGAGTCGTCGTTCTGGAGGTCCGACCGCTTCACGGCTTCCGCTCGACCGAATTTGTCATTTAGAGCGCATCGGACTCCCATTTTGCGAGTTTCAGCGTTTAGGTAACACGCCATCCTACCTTCCTTTTGCCTCTTGCCTTCCTTCTCCTTCTTCGCGACTCTCACAGGCGGAAAAATGCCCACAACAAATCGTGCTCCATGAACGGTTCCGTAGCAGAAAACTTCTGCAGACTCAGCAAATCGTCCAAGTTTTTCCATGGCAAGTCGAATTTTGAGTCCCATGATCCACCTTTGATTTCGGGAAATTTGCCAGCTTTCTCCGGTTTCTACAAGAGGCACGGCTCCACCACTGACTTTACGAAAAGACAAGTTGAAATGAAAGCTCATTTTACTTCGTAAAAATCTGCGAACGCTTTTAAGCTTTGGAGGAAAATGAGCTTTGTTCCTTACAGCTCATGTCGGATAATTTCAGAGCTCACGAATCGAATATTGCATGGCATCTTGTGAAATGAAATGAGGACAAAATTCCGTCGACGAATGTGGGGATTCATGAATTACAAAATATTTTCTAATGACATGTTTTATTTGAACCATATTACATGTGAGTAAATGTATTTGCAGTATGAAATCACCTAATTAGTTCTATGAGAAGAACGTCGACAACAATTTGCGAGGAAAATGTTAAGGGGTTGTGTTCCCGACTTGCTGTCGCGAAGAAAGCAAGATCTCAATAATCCTGCGCTAATATCAATAATCTTTGACATCCATCTTCTTAAAAGACATTTATAACAAAAGTCACGGTGCAAAAAACACTCGAAAACTGAAAAAAATGTACGTGGACATCAACACTGGAAAAGTCTTAGGCAAGCAAAAACAACTGAAGACAATTTTTTTCGACTGCGCTAAGTGGGATAATTATGAGAATAGTAGTTTTACTGCATGAGCATATTGCTACAGAGAGCTTTCTAGAACTCTCGTAGCGTGACATCGTCTCAACACAACAGGAAGCCTACGTACTTGTACCCCGAGCTTCTCAGGAATATGTGTATCGTCCAGCCGGTGCGAGAGAATCGAACCCCATTGCCGCGGGTCTACCCGGCGGGACTGAATTCATTTCGCAAGCAAGGAACGTGAATTTCTCCAATTCATTTAGAATTTCTAACTGAGAACCGCCCTCAAAATTAAGGTATTTCAAAAGAATTTAGTTGTACATGCTGAACGATTCAACTGGCAATCCTTAAATGTTTCGGATGTTTCAAAATATGAAGAAGCCGACCATGCGGCAGACTGGGACAGCGTTACGAAAATCGAGGAGGAATCAAAATAGAAAGCTTGATCCATTATTGTTGAGATTCCGATTGTTGGTTTGGTATTGTTTCATTTTTATTTCCAGACAGCTCAAAAAGGTAATCTAATTTGAAGCAAGAGAAATAAATGAGGACAAATTTTTCACATTGGCTCTCCTCGTTCTATAATTTAAGTACACCCGAAATTTTTACAACCGCACTTTTTTAATGATCAAAGTCTCGTGCTCCTGTAGAAATCTCGGGAAATGAACAATGAAACACCGCTCAAACCTCAGCTTTTGCTTTAAAACCTTTTAAAATTTGCATGCTTTTAAAAAAAATAAAATAATCTCAGACAATTATAGTCAATAAAATGAGTTTCATTGGGAAGTTATTGCCTGTGCCTGATTGTAGAATTCTCTCTGCCGGAGTGCATAACATCTTCATCAAACGTATGTGGGGTTTTAGGGCGCTCTCAACATGGAAAAGATGAGGTGATGAGGCTCCCACGACCACATACAATGAGGTGATGAGGCTCCCACGACCACATAGAATGAGGTTATGAGGCTCCCACGACCACATAGAATGAGGTTATGAGTCCTCCCAGCCTCATGACCTTATGACGACAAAATAAATATTGTAATAACCCTCCAGTGACTACATTTTAATGACCGAAAGTGCACTTTTTAGCACCTTCCATCCTAAGGACAAGTAGAACATATTTCGAACGTTAAACTGCAATAAAAAAATTTAAAATTAAATAAGCTCTTTCAGAATTTGCTCCGAGTCAAGTAAATCATGAAATCGACTGGACTGAAATGATCATGGAATAAAAGTCTCTGGTTGTTTCACGAGTAAATTCGTGTCATTTAATTTACTTTGCCAGAAAGAAATTAGTGATCGGAGAAACTATCTTGAGCCTAAAACTTGCAAATTGTGCATGTCAAAGGTAAACATTTAAGCTGGAGTCCATGAAAGCTACTAGCAAGAGACTCTCATACCATTGCTGTGCGCTGGAGCGCCGCAAGCAGAAAACCTCATCGTCGAAAATAAACTTTGATTGGCCAAATAGCTATTTTTTCAAGTCACTAAAAAATAACGCTAGTACATGTAATTTCCTCACTGAAAAATATTCTGAAAGCCCTGAAGGAGAGTGAATCATATTTCATCGACCGACCAGCAGGCATGCGAGCGCATCGCTAGAATTGCTTTAATAGATTCCGGTATCAGCAAAAATCGACGTGACATTCGCGATGACTGCGTCTGGCGTGACACGGGCCCAATTTTCTGGCGATGCGCGGCCCATTTATCATGGCGGACGATTCTTCACACAACTCTAATAACGAATTTGCTGCTTGAATTAAAGGCACCTGCATTGCACCCTTCATTAATTTACACTGACAGCAATTAATGAGAAACTGTCTGTCTGCAGAAGCCCTCGTTTCTAAGGGTATTCTGGTGCACCAATGCACCTGAAATAAGACTGTGAAGGACGGCGTATCCCTTCATTTCGGTGCGTAATTTGAACGTAAAACTGTGATGTGTGTACATCAGCATTAGAGCTGCAGCAACGGCCACAATTTACCTTGATCAAATCATGCAGTGCTTCCTAAGTATCAACTTCGCTTTTCCTGGAGGCTATAAGCCTTCAGCTGGCTGCAGTTGGAGGGAGTTGCAGCCGAAACATTCCCATCATTTCGAACTGGACTGGTTTCAGTTTGAAAATATGTAAATGGTTGCAGCAGCAACTACACCTGATGTACTTTAATTAATTATTGATCGCTGTTGGCACTATAGCTGTTTCAGTAGGAACGTTAACGGTTTCAGTGGAAACGTTAACGGTTTCAGTTGGAACTTATAAACAGTGACGTCGTTATTGCCTTTTCTCGCCCACAGTTTTACTGCAGAGCCCGAGGCTTACGGCCTTAATGTTGATGCCCTGTTTGCCCGAGCGCTGTGTTTGTCGCCTAAACAATCTAGGCACACAAGGATTGTGTGCTCTCAATAAACCCTGTTTAGATTAATTTCATATCAAAATACTGAACCGATTACGACGAAAATACATACATCACGGCAGCGCAAAAATAACTCGAGAATCCTATATCGCCGCTCATGGAAGTGTTATTTCGGATCTGCAGGAAGAAAAGATCAACTCTGCACACCGGCTATGCGGTTCAGTTTTGAACCCACACTCTGAATATTCTGGGCCACTTATGAGAGGGAGATCTTTATTGTACAGGGTGGGCCATAAGTAAGGTACCCTCACCCACGATGGTAGCACTGATACACTGAAAAGGCTCTGCACCCATTGTGGTAGGTGATGTAATAATTTTGAAAGGGGTCTTACTTATGGCCCACCCTGTACAAGCAGCTTGTACAGACATATACATGTATTACGAGGCGCACATTTGGTGATACGTGATTCTAAATCTAAACAAGGTTACAATCTGAGACAATAAGAAATATCTTATTCAGTAGCAATGTTGAACAATTTAATTTATCCGTAATTTGTATCAAACATTTTAAAATCTCCTTCTTTTCTCACGTTATTTATGGTCTATTTATTGTTTGAGCTATATTTAATGACATTAAATTATAGATTCATTTGCGCAAACAAACTGGCCATGAAAACACTGATGCGGTTGCTCAGTTACGCATAACGTTCAGTTTCCGATAATTAAATGGATACGTAGAAATTAAATCGAAGAGCAGTGATGCACCCTCAGCATTATGAGGTAAAAATTTCTGTTCATTTAACCTCACAATTAAAGACGGGAATCGATTAAAAAAATCTGGATACAATAAAAGTTCGAGTCTGAAGCCAGTTCAGTGCGTAGCTAGTTAGTGAATAACTAAAGCCATCTTCGCGCATGAAGAACCTACGAAGCGAGGCTACGATTTCTTAGATGGCCTTAAGCACAGAAACTTCACAATATTATCAAGGCTGCCAACGTTCGTCGATTTCTAAGAAATTCTTCGAACAATTGTGGTACGGATTTGTAATTTCGATTATTCCAGAACTGACAATGCTGCGAAAAATCTGTTGTGGGTCTTGTAGCCTATTTAGACACTACGGTACATGTTGAAATTGTGAGCGTTATCACGTGGAAGTGAAGATTCACGTAAACCGTAAGTGAAAATTCGTTGGATGTGCGATGCCAACTTTATATTCGGTGTTTGATTCCATTGGCAGCGACGGCGCTGTCGATGTTCTCTCTCGGAGCAGCACTCTGTTAAATACCAATGAAATGTTCGCTCCTGTCATTTCCGGTGCTGCTGGCAGTGACAGGCGGCACCTCCGGCATCGCACAGCTGACAGCCACCACCAAATTATCGCACAGAAATGTACCGAAATTAAGATGCCATGTAGGCAGAGGCAGAAGCAGCCCTGAATGATCGATATAGTCTGGATGCAGACCTGGCCACTTCATGCATGTTCAACTTTGGTTCGTGAATGCATGTGGTTAGTAGACTCTATACATTTTCGATGCATAATGATGTGGAATACTTACTAACTGCATGCAATTTCGTTTCTAAATATGGCCCAGAATTCCTTTACTTTGTTCTGTTTCAGCTCAGGAGAGGAAGGAATGGAGCCATCGAATTTCATGTCTGAGTCATTCTTCTAGTTAAAATACACCCTATACGAAACCAAATTCGTGTATAAAAATGTCGCGTTGGTGATGTCCGTGAATTCATTCAGAATTACATGTTTTACATTATTCACGGATGTAACTTAAGTCATATTGACGTGTAAAACCTGTANTATATATGTATATGCATGGCAATGTAATATGACCTAAAACATAGTTTCATAAAGTTTGTATTCACGAACCACATTTGTTTGTCGGTATTGCGACAAGTTAACGCCGCACACAAGTGGCTTAAAGAGACAACGTATTTTCTTTCAGCAGACTGCAGCATTGATTTGCAGCATTATGGGAACATGAGGCGACAGGCCCACTGGAGCACTGATGTGTGTGGACCAGACCATTAGTGGAGGAGACTCGTATTGATGGGTGAGTCGCCCAGCCCTCTCGTTGCAGCGCGCCTGGTGTTGTAATTAACCACCGGGAGAACGGCTGGCGTATGCATTTCGAAAACCGAGGGCACCTAAAAGTTTAATGGCTGCAAAAAACTGATATTCTGCATCTCATGATCTGAATATTCATTAATACGTAGAATGAATAGAAATGCCTGAGTTTCATTTTTGCTCAATTTGAATACAAAGAATGCATTTAACAGCAGCCAAGCGAGTGTTTCCGCTGTGTTGAATTAAACGAACCTATAACATAATTCCGGGTTTGAAATACACGAACTGAAAGCAACTTTACTTTTGTTTACGCTTGTATGAGAAATCACGTATAGTATTTCTCTAGTGCCAGTTACTCAATATCCCAGTTACTCATATCCCAGTTACTCATATCCCAGTTACTCATATCCCAGTTACTCATATCCCAGTTACTCAATATCCCAGGTACTCATATCCCAGTTACTCATATCTCAGGTACTCATATCCCAGTTACTCATATCCCAGTTACTCATATCCCAGTTACTCAAAGCTCAGGTACTCATATCCCAGTTACTCAATTTCTCAGTTACTCATATCCCAGTTAATCAATATCCCAGTTACTCATATCCCAGTTACTCATATTCCAGTTACTCATATTCCAGTTACTCATATCCCAGTTACTCATATCCCAGTTACTTGTATCCCAGTTACTTGTATCCCAGTTACTCATATCCCAGTTACTTGTATCCCAGTTACTCATATCCCAGTTACTCATATTCCAGTTACTTATATGCCAGTTACTCATATATTTCGAAATCAGACAGTCCAATAATAATGCACGCCATCTCAAAGTAAGTAAAACTTCACCCACATGACTAAAAATTGGTTCACAATCAATTATGATCATCAAAGAAATTAATTTCTTTAGGTATCCCTAAAGCCGCCTTTTGCAGTACATCCAGCAGCATTGTTTAGGTGCATCAATGATCAAGAGTATTTTCAATTTATCTACAAGTTGTCCCTCCTTGTAGCCAATGTCGCCGACTCGTAAGGCCTTCATATGAATATTAAAGCATTTTAAATACACACCATCGAACGACATTAAAACTAAATGCTGTAAAATTCAAAAAGTTGATTCGAGCCTGTGGAAATTTTAAAAACGATACATATATCAACATTGAAACCACACAGAATGTAGCTGAAAAGCATCATTAAAAAGTTTGAGTGTGATTCATATCGCAGAAAGTTGTCTCGCAGGCTTGACTGAGATGCTACATATTATGTATGTTTTACTGACTCGTTCAATTTACTGATTTTGCTGAGAAACTTGGGCGGAAGCTTGACTGACTGGCGTGAATGACTTACCTGATTTAACGGCTCAACTGAGGGGCAGCACTGAAGGCGACGGCCGGCAGCCTCGTCTCCATAATTACAGGACTGAGACGCAAATGTTCGGGCGGCACCTTGAGGACGACGCTAGGATTTCGGAACGCGATGGAAATGAGCGTTCCTCAGTAGTATAAGAGAGAGCTAGCTAGCGTTCCTCCGTAGTACAAGAGAAAGCTTGCTTGCGTTCCTCCGTAGTACAAGAGATAGCTTGCTGGCGTT
>VOMN01135362.1:0-43276 GCA_014899125.1 Orchestia grillus | reverse complement strand
CACAACGCAGGCACAACGCAGGCACAACGCAGGCACAACTGACCTCACTGACGCAGGTGCGCAGGGTGCTCCATGCCCAGCCCAGCAGGTCCAGCAGGGACTGGAACACGTCCTGCAACAGCGACGACAGATTACTAGCACAGCTGACTTCTAATCTTACGCGCAGCTTGCAACGGCTTCCAACTACCCTCGGAAATCAACGATGCATAACCACACTCGTCAACCTAAAAAACCGATAGTTTGAAATGCTAAAAGGAAATTNAAATTGACGTGGAATTGTAAGACTCATCACGTAGAATGAAATTATGACTTACAGTTGACGCTCCCATCAACGGACTAAAACGAGGGAGAAGTGGTCCAATAATGCCGCATCTATAGGCAACATCGCACAATCTTATAAAAATCCTGAAGTACTTGCCTACCTACCAACCCAAAAGAGAGATGTAATTTATGGAACTGAACTCTGAGATTCGCTACGTCGGGGATATTCAGCTACCCCTATAGTTTTTAGGTCTCTTGGAACGAGCTTCGCTGATGCGTCAACTAAAATAGGTCACCATTCTTACACTAGGCCAACAGAGTTGATAAAAGATTAGATTACTTAATATGTTAAAAAATGTACGTTAAAATAGAGATGTTTGTACGTTATATTGTTTCCAAATAGGTTCACATTGGCAGCGAATAACACCTACGTTGGACACGCTGGCAAAAAATGCTTTAGAAAGCAGTGGCACAGGAGGCTCGTTGGAGGCGGAGGATGAGGTTTGGGAGCCTCCGTCTGATGAGATGATTCTGTAGAGCAGCTGGGGAATCTGGCCAGCGTTCACGTCAGTGCCGTTGTTAGATTTCTTTGATGACTTGAAGTAGAACACAACCCTGCGCAGAGGTCACACCAATCGAGTCAATAATAAACACACGACTTGTGTAACACACAACAATACAAACACACGACAATAATAAACAAACGATGTACATAAGTGATCAACAGGAGACAAGCACTTGAAATAAGCACACATGCAACTGTAGCTAAGTGGTCTTAGTATAGCATCAGGATGTAGTTCTCGGCATAATGATTCAGCCACAAAAGCCTATATTAATTCCAACACGTTTTACCATTGGGTTTTCAATGCTTTACAACTACTGCCGTGGTGAGGGATGTGAGGGATGAGATTTAAACTTCCTTTTCCCAAGGGAAGTACTCCCTGGTTACGTGAAAATGCCTGGCCTCAGGCGAAATTCGAACCCAGGTCCTCTCGGTTACGAGGCCATCACGCTACCAGTACGCCATGGAGCCCCCGGCTGTTGTGCGTTCAAACAGCTTAAAAGCACAAGTTTGACGCTCTGGTGCCTTGAATACAGTTCGTATTTCCTCAACAGCAAGAAATTCGAAAAATTTTCTATTTTGTTTCGTCTCTTCCTCAGAACCATTACTTACTTGAATAAAAAAGTGATGTACTGCAGAAATAGCTCATGAAATTCTACTAGCTTGATAATTACGCGACAAGACTTAAAATATCAATGGACTAAATTGAGAATGTTCGGATAGAAACTAAGATAACTGGAAAACATCACCAAATTCGGCCTCAAAGCAGAAAATATCACAGGACAAAATTTAGTCTCAAAAGAGAAAATATCACCGGACAAAATTCGGTTGCGAAACAAGAAACATGATAACTAGGCAAGCTGGCACAAGGACCCGCCCACTGACTGGTCGTCCGTGGTGATGAGGGACTGGCCGGAGGAGCCGCAGTCGCTGCTGGGGCCCGTCACGCGCGCCCACGCCACGTACCAGCGTCGCGCCTGCACGCACGCACACAGGTTGTAATGCAACTGCATAACTCGGCTCTTACAAATTAGGCGCCAGGTAGGTTTTTACGCAAAGCTAGTTTGAACGGTACACGAGTTAGGTCATTATAAAAAGAAACAAAATTCAACTAAACTTATTATTCGTGAAATTATTCATTAGGTTTATACTGTACTTCAAAATCAGACTGCTCATAATACATTTCACCAAAGGTGTGGCAACATTGACCCACACTAGTCGTCGTTTCGACAAGCAGCGAGCTAACAGAGCGAGACACGACGCTTCAGAAAAGCAGCCACTGACCTGCAGAGCGACGGGCTCCTCGAACATGAGAGGATACTTCTGCCTGGCAGGGCACTCGTAAGGGAGCTCGTCTGTCTCCGCTAGCAGCTCGCCCTCCTGCTCCTGCTCTCCTCCCTCGTAACCGATGTCGTATAACTGCAACCACAAAATAAAGCTAATGACAGCTGCAAGGTAAACTTGTTTCAGCAAGGCAGCGATATGACGTAATGCAGAACATCGCATGTTGAAAAACTGAGAACGTTCAGCAACAGCAGCGTGACCATTTATCAGTGAGAAACAACTGAACAAACTCCAATGACAAGTGTGAGGGATGTCCCATGGTGCAAATTAATACGGAGCCCGTACACGGGTTATAAATCAGAAATCATACCAACAGTTCAAAAATTATAAACTGATGGAAAAGCCTAACAAAGAATAGCCTCTCACAACTAGCAACCATAAGACTTGCAATTCAGAAGAAAACCTCGCTTACAACTTACGTAGCTCAAGTGTTCATTTCACAATTGATACTGTACACACAGCGTTGTGGCAGGCAAGTACCTCCTGGATAGATGCAGAAACAAGAGAAACATCTGAATTTGTTCATCTCAAATAAGAGAATAAGAACACTCCTGGTTTCAAATTTGATCCCAAATACGTGGCGTTCGCAGAGCAGCAAGCACACGAGAACAGGCTCACGAGACCCACAAGCACAAAACTCGCCTTAATTTTGCCGACATACTCGCCGCGACCGCCAAACATGCCGTAGCCGCCAAGCAGCACGTCCGTGTCGCACATGAAGCGCACCGCCTCCACGGAGTGGCCTGAGTAGCCCCAGCCTCCACCAGGGCCTGCGTACCCAAGAAGAATTAGGCAATAATACGCGTACACGGAGAATTTTAGTCTTCAATAGAAATATTTCATCTTTTATTAGTCTGAAAAAATTAATTTATCCTTTAGGAAAGTCAACTCATACCGCACGCTATCAAGCTCTGAACCCAACAGTTGACCAACACTATGAGAGAACCAAACGAGTTCATGCTATTTTAAACAAACAATTAAACTTTTAAATTGTTAAATCATTACAGTTTCCCAATAAATTAGGGATTGGCAAGAATTTTCCAATTGTCTCGTATGAACGAGGGGCGTACGAAGAGAATAGCCTTACTCTCATATAATAGCCTTACTCGAATAGCCTTAATAGCCTTACTCTCAAATCTGGTGACAGGCGTAAAGTCATCCTTAGTGTAGACGCCGGTGTTGGTGGTGGTGGTCTGGTCCTCTTCGCTCACACTCAGGCCCTGCTGGTAGCCCCACGTGAGTGTGTCCAGGCACGACAGCAGGTGCAGCGCGATCTGGCCATTGGCAACATAAGAACCGATGTTTCAACTCGTCCCACTTAGGAATTTACTTTAAAAAATCGAAATCGGCGAAGTTGGGGGTTGTCACCAAGCAATTGGGTCAGACAGCTACCTCTTCCTCTAGAATGGTTGATACAAAGTCACATTCAAGAATTTGTTTCCCAACTGTGCTCGTCATTTCCAACTTTTTCGTTTAATTACAGGAAAATTAAACGCTAAGTAAAAGGGAAAAATCGCTTGCGCTGATACTTCCTCCTAGTTTAATTTTTAATGAAAGCTAGGCTACTCAAAGTCGTTTTTGATTCACATTTCCAAACCACAATGCGCATCACTTAGCCAATTCGTCGCGATAGAACAGACGGTTAGATAGAGTAGAAACTGCTGGAGCCTCTCACTTCACCAATTTAAGATATGATATAGCGACCCTCTCGGGTCGAATGCTAATCTGAGGTCCTGAGCAAATTGTGGACAAAAAGCTTGCACTACACACTGCATTGAAATATTTTTTAAATAATGTTGCACATATTATCAGTACCCATAAATGAAAGCAACTGGAACTGCGTGTTTGAAAGGACTCGGGCAGCCGCAAGTGGCTGTAGACACGCACCTGTGCCCTGGAGACCTGAACTTCTGGCAACACCGGGAGGGACAATTCGGGGGAGAGAACGTCTCTCAAGCCGCCGTCATCTCCTACAGCAGAGCGCGAGGGGCAGGGAGCCGACGAGGGAGGGTTGGGAAGCCTGTAGTGTCCCGTGCCTCGGGTGGGAGGTGGACACACGCTTGTGTCCATCCGCACTGCTTCTGACGCTATCAGGTTGTAGCAGCTCACTTGCTGACGCTCGGGGTTGTAGCTGTGATAAGATGACCATCAAATTGATTATCCACTGAAGAAGCTACTCATTTTTCACCGCTTGATTTGGCTTAAGCATGCAACAAATTATATAATTATACAAGTAACTTCGACTGCAATGAGGACATGTGAACTTGCAATATAGAACAGGAACTAACCTCCATAAAACGTTGTAGATGGGATCGAGGCAGACAGCATGGCCGCGGCAAAATATTTGGTCAGGGCTGCTGAAGCTGCGACACTGTCCGTCAGCCCTGTTGATGACTAGAACTCTCCAGCCACTGTCCTCCTGCGGCACTTTGGCGGAGGCGCTCCCTCCACCTCCGCCGCTCTCGCTACCGCCATCACCACTTACACCCGTGGCTCCGCCACTGCCAATGCTGCTGGTGCTGCCACAACCGCTGCCTGCCACTGCCACCACGCTGCTGTTGCTGCTGCTCGTGCCACCATCTCCTCTGCACAGACTTCCGCTACTGCCTATACCGACGACACTGCTGCTGAAGGGACTTGATGCGAGGCCACCAGGAGCGCCTGCCTTGATAGAAGTCAAATCTGATTTGGGAGATATGACGTCCGTGTGAGGAGGTCTGGAGGCACCTAAAGTACCGCTGAAGCTGCCCACAAGGCTTCCAGAGGCACCTAACTTTGGCAAGGTCACATCCGACTTTGGAGAAATGACGTCCGAATGCACGGGTCTCGAGGAGCCAAGAGTTCCACTGAAGCTGCTGCTGCGCTCCTCCACGACGCCGGAGTCGGTGGTGCGGTAGCGCGCTGCAGTGAAGCTAGAGCAGCGAGTTCGTGTCGAGGTTACGGAGTGGCACGGAGATGATGACGAGGATGACGAAGACCCACCTGCTACGCCCAAGCTTGTACCCTCTGAAGATTTGGTTCGTTCACCGACGGGTAGTAAAACTGACGGGAGAAGAACAAAATATGACACTAGATAAATTAGTAGATCAGGTAGTCAGTGAATGTGTACGATCCTAAAATACGACAAAAAACAAAGTTGGGTAATTACTTACCGAGGAATTTACCTTGCACACCAAACTAGTGGCTTGAAAAAAATTGGATCTCTCGCACAACCACATCTGTGACCGGGCTTGCAGCTTCACAATTCAACCTCTCAGGGTCAGCGCGTCTCCAAAACGCAGAATATTTCTAGCTCACCATCCTTTCCCTCCTGACTTCATTGTCTCTTTAGAGTGAAAGCAGCTCATCAATTCTATCCATAACCCAAACTGCCTTAAAATTCAAGGTGCTGAATCCTGCAAATCCATAAGAGCGTACTTTCACCTTTGCACACCATTATTACCTCATTGTGAAAAATACCATGAATTTTTCTGGTATCCCATCTTGAAGAACTTCATTCTCTTTCTTCGTGCTACTCTCAGTCTCAAATTCTGAACACCTAAGAGAAACTAAAAACAGTAACCCTCACGATACCAACTCAATTCACACGTCAACTCTGCAACACTTCAGTATTTGTTCCTAACTCCCGATACCTGACCATTGTCCGTTCTTCGACCGATGAAATTCTTTCTTCTTTCTTCCTTCTCACTGTTTCACCGATACATGATTAGGTATGGAATAACCTCAACATATACCCTGGGAATAAAATCAACATATCTTGCCCTCACACATGAGTAAAAATATTTCTCCGATGAGTAAAGATGGCCACTTCTCCCACCCTTGGTAATGGAACCCTGTTCATAAGAGATCTTGTAAGGACACCCTCCTCCAGAACGAGAACAAAGAGGGTGAATATAGTGTGACGTCATCCGCCCAGCAACCAATCAGCGACCTGAAGACCTACTCCAGCCACAGCCCCTCACCCAGGTAGGAGGAGTTGGCCACGACGGCCGTCGAGGAGAGGTTGTGAGCGTTGATGAGGCTCTGGTCGAGCTTCACGAAGGTTGTGTCGGCCGATGCCCCGACCCAAGTGGCCTTGCGGCCCAGCCTGGGCCCAATTCCTGGCACGAGGCCAGGCAGGCACCACCACGGGGCCCGCACTCCGTTGCGACTGCCGCTGGCCTCACTGGCCTCTGACGTGAGAGGTGTGCGCCCAAGTTGCCCTTTCTGTCAAAATAATTTCTTAAGAATTAGAATATTTTCTCGCTCTGTTTGAGATTGCAATCCCTTGTAAAGTTCGTTCACGGTGAAGGCGTATTTGTACTGTGGAGGTTAGACACCAAGTTTATAAAACAAATATTCTAGACGCGTAAATAGGCTTTGCTACTGAAGCGCTAGTGACGTTTTCTTTTAAATCTACTACTTATAAAACAAAAGATTAAGATGGAATGTAAAACTGCATGGTAAAAGGGCTTTAGAAAACGTGGAATCTATGATCAGGTGTGTTCCCATACAAGATCCCCGCGCATAAAAACAGCAAGTTAAGAAAGAAGAGGAAGAAAAAATAAGAATAATCAGTATAGAAGCCATGAAAATGGAAAGAAACAGAGTGGGCACGAAAGATAGAAGTCCCGAACGCCTAGCTATAGCTGAGGTAACCTAACAGTGCCCTTTGGGGACACCGGCCCCTACAGCATAGGACAGACAAACCTAACCTAACCCTGTTGCCTATGGCGTATCCTGTGTCCCCTGAGGGGTTCAAGCCACTCTCCGTCTCAGTAAAAATCGAAAATTCTTCTTAAATAATTATCTTCAATAGAAATTGAACTAACGGTCATTAAAAATGATCATTCCTACACGAATTTTTTTCTGGACAAGACATCATCCCAGAAGACCTTAAGACTAGCGCTTAGCAAAAATACATGCTTCGTAATTTGAATGAAACATGAGTGCCATATAGGGTTAATGTACAGTGACAATATTCATATTGGAAAAGCGAGCAGATGACCTGATGGCTGCCGCAGGTGTAGATCTGGCCAGCGGTGGTGAGCAGCACGGTGTGGTTGGAGCCGGCGGCCACCTTGCTCACACACACCGAGGGCGGCAAGCGCACCAGCTGGGGGCAGGGCTGGGGGATGAGGTCCCCCGTGCCCAGCTGACCGTGGCTGTTGCTGCCCCAGCTGTACACATCCCCGTTGGTGCAGAGCGCAACTGTAACACAAGCCTGAAGTGAGCTGTGGTGTACACGACAAAAAGGCTTCTGGCGTACAATCATGGGCCAGATGTTGAAGCTTCTGAGTCTTACAGGGGCACCTCAGTCTCAGCTTAGTTTTTAATTGGTACGTTGAACCAAATGAATAGTCAACTAATTTGTAAAATAATTGATATAGCCAGGACTCAGAGTTAAATTAGTGATTATTATTGTTTTCTCTTAAAAGAAAAGCAGTTTATAAAACCTAGTATTACCACCAAAGCTACGGAAAAGTTCAGTTAGTAGCAGATACGAAGATTTACAGCATGAAGTAAATGGATTTCAGCGCGGAAGATTGATGACTTCAAACCCTGGTAATTTATTGCGATAGACGGAAAGCAAAAAAGACAAAGATTATAGAAATAGAATCAATTACACAGTCGCCCAACAGGCGCTGCTACCTCAGTGTCGCTCTAACAAATATGTCCGAAGTCTCCAATTGTTTCACATCATATCCAAAACTCACGCCGACTTACGATGGCACTCATTAGCTTTCAATGATGCGAGGCGAGAACAGTATATAAAATAATACGATGATACGCATTACGTAGCTCTGGAAAGAGAAATTAGAGCAAGTACTGGAAGCATATAACGACATAGAAACTCTGATATAGAGGAATACATATTCACAATAGATCTGGATAATTAAGAACAATCACTGGAGTGGAAATCCTTCAAAGTAACGTTGAAGCACACAGGGAGCTTGGTGCATATAAGTTATCCTAGAAAATTTCTTAAATTATCGCTCACATCTCATGAGCTTGAAGGATCACAGACGGAGACAAATGTTAAAGAGCACAGCAAATAAAACACTCCGCCTAAATACTAACATCAGAATAAAAGTTGAAATTATTTAAAGTAGAGTACGGCGAAGCATGTTAATTTAGAATCAACACAACTAATTGTTGATTTTAATGAAATCAACAATAAAACTCCTTTATAAAACAATAAGTTAATAAAGGAGAGAAAGAAATGATAATACTCGCCTGTGTGGTGCTGTCCACAGGCGACCTGCACCACAGGCGACGCCGTGGGCATAAGCAGCTGCGCAGGAGGCAGGGAGCACATCTTGCCCCCACCATCACGCTCGCTTGTTCCACCGCCACTACCGCCCCCACCACTCGCAGCTGAAGCCGTCGCTGGAGGTGATGACCCAACACCACTCGAAGGTCCTTCGTCGTCCGCTGCTTCTGGAACTACACCCACATTAGGCTCGGCGGGGTGCCTCCAACACACGGAGTTGGATGGGAGCAACACGACAGTCGTGCAAGAACCAGCTCAAACGAGACCGAACTCCTCCCGACTTCTCCCATAGAGGTAAGAAGGGGCGTGGTTTTGGAGCCCACCAGTACTAACGTTAAAATTGAGAACGTGTGTTGAAATTTTCATCGAGTTATTGAAAATTATCCGTGAATTTTTAGAAAAACTACGTTCTCGAGAACCAACAAAACTTCCCCACAGCAACAAACTTCAAGAGGGCAGCAGATGCCAAAATAAGGAGCTAAAGAGCTACTTAATCCCGAATGTGTATAAATTGAAATAAATTTTATACAAATTTTCAAGGCAAACTCCTCAAATTTAAGGTCAACTCAGGGTCAACCACGGAGTTTACAAAAGTGACGCAATATTCATAAAACGTACCGACACTCATCAAGATATTTCCTTAATATTGATCACGTAGCATGGCACGACTACCAAATGAACCCTAGAATTTACTCTCACTCAAAGTGAACTATAAAGGAAAGCCGTTTCACAAGGAAAGTACTGGAAAAGAGAGTTCTCAAAAACACGTTCTTTAGATTTTTTTTATTTCTTTCCCATGAATTTCCTACGAAGGAAGACATACACACTGAAGAAAGCCTTTAAGTCCAGGAGTCTAAACTCGCAGCCCAGAGAGGTGATGGCACCTTCCTTGGGTTCTGCAGTCATAGTGAACTGTAAGGAAAAGTTTCTACTCTAGCAGAAGGAGTCCTAATACGCCGCCCCACATCAAGCCCCCAGAGATGATGACGGCACACCCACCTTTCTTGGGCTCCACAGGTGCACCAGCAGCCACAGCTGCAGCTGCAGCAGCCGCCACCACAAGAGGCTGCCGCAGCTGCCGATGTTCGTGCTGCCTCTTGTTGTGGTGGTGTCGGATCACCTCCAGGCGCCGCTGCAGCTCCTTTTGTAGCCTACCTCTACCCACGCTGCCCCGACCTCCGAAAACTCCTACTCCTCCTTCAGCGTCTCCTTCGTCTTCATCTGAGGAGCAAGCCAAATGTACTTGTTTTCAGGTGCGAGATACGCAAAATGAAAAGATTTTTTAGTTTGCTTCCCCAGCTTACGTGGCGCATCAGCCCCTTCATATTCCGAAGTCTTTGACATCTCTATTTCAAACATGAGCATTCAAATAAAAGGTGAGAAAAATTACCGAATTAACGGATATTCATAGTTCAAATCATGGTCACATATAGACCTGCAACTTACTTTCCAGTATATGGTGATGCATAACAGGCGAGAGAAACGTCGAAGATATAAATTTGATCCACCTATAGTTCAAGTCTAGCTTGATACCAAAGGTCGGCAAATATAATATATAACCCAAAAGAAGACTTCTAAATTTACCTTCAACGTGGATAATCCTGGGAATCGAATCTTGTACTAAAGAATAAAAAAAATGTAACAAACACGGAAACTGACTGCCACCCAGGTGGCACCAGGCAGTTCCCTCACGTTCACCTACACAAGCTCCCGTCGAGAAACGCAACGCACAACATAAATTATGTATCTCTAGAATAGCCACCGTTGTGCACCTTGAAGACAGCCTTGCTAACTCAGATCGATACACAGAAAATAAATTAGACACCTCTGAAATTGCCCCCACTGTGCACATTGACGATTCCCTCGCCAAATCACATCGTAACACGCTACACACAATTTAAATCACAATTCTTCAAATTCGATCGCTGTTTCACCCATCATGTTCCTATCTCGGTTAAATTTTCCCGTCAATCTTGCATGAATTTTTATCTGCGTAGCCTATTTACGGCGCAGCATGCCATAGGTCCAAAATTCTCATTGTTTCGTCCCTTGAAAACGCACGCAGCTTAAGCGTGCGAAAGCTTGGGTAATAAATTCAAAACCCAGTGGACGTCTCCAAATATTAACCTACAATTTAAATCATGCATGCACCTTTGCAGTCGTTATCGAGGTGCACCTCGAAGACGCCCTAACTCTCATCGGGCAAGAGAACCTAAATTAAGCACCTCTGGAGTCGTCCCCGTTGTGCATCTTGAAGACGCCGATGTTCATAAGGCCAGGCACGCCCAGCTCGCGCTCATCGAGGGAGTCTTCGGCGCAAGTGCGACAGCAGCCGCACTCTGAGCAGCCGGAGTCCCCAGAGCCACAGCCGCACGCCCTGCGAAGATCGATGCTCTCTCAGACTGATTCTAGGGCACACTTTTATTATGAGACGCCAAGTGAGCTGTTCCAGAGCGTGGAAAGTCCTAATAGACAAACTAAGCAATGTTTCTGAACTTTGGGACAAAGATCCAATGCAATGGAAGCAATTTCAATATCATAAAAAAATTAGTAGTAGTAGTAGTAGTAGTACTAGTATGAATTGTAACTCTCCACACTCAAAATATGTCGCAGCACAAAGGAGTGACTATTTAGCATGGACTGTTGAAAATGAAGAATCTACGTACAAGGTGTGTTCCTCCACAGGATCCCCTACGCATCAAAACAATAAGTTAATAAAGGAGAGGAAGAAATGATAATCATCAGCGAAAAAGGTATGAAAATGGAGAGATCCAAAGAAGACTCAGATGACAGAAGTCCCGGAGGCCTAGCTAGAGCTGAGGTAACCTAACAATGCTCCCCTGGGGTCGCCAGTCCCCATAACAAATGATAGACAAACCTAACTATCTTAACCCTATTGCCTATCCTATGCCCCCTGAGGGGGAAAGAAAATAAATTCAAGATAAAAATAATTTTTTCGAACACGTGAATTTTCACAGAATGTGTACCCAATTATTTCGATTAACAAAAAATCAATAAGAATTACTTCTTACCTTTTACTTAAATTACAATACACACGTACACATAGTTTGCGTGTTATCTAGATGGGACAAACGGTAGCCTAACACACCAGGTCAGATCTAAAAAAATGACTCTCTCAGAGCGACCGAAACATTGAGTGCGCTCATCACAAGCCCTGTTTACACGCGCAGGTCGAGACCAGGCCTTGACACGTGCCCAGGCACACCTCAACCTCAGGACTCACTGGCCAGGCAGACGGTTGGGTCTGTTGCTGGAGACGCAACACGAGCCGTAACCGGTACACTCGTGGCAGAAGTAGCAAACCATGCAGTGGTCGCGGTAGAAGCGGTGGCGCCCGCGGAAGCACAAGCCAAACCCGCCTATGCCGCCCACGCCGCCGTCTGCTGCGCCGCCGGCAGCTGCGGCAGCTCCCGTCGTCGCCACGCTCGCGTCACCGCCCTCGTCGCTGTCACCAACGCACTCCTCGTCGTCTCCGTCCTCGTCTCCGGCGGCCGCCATGGCAGAGGCGCCTATCGCCAGGTAAGATGTACAGTTGCCATTGAGCGAAACTGAGACTACTGAACCACTGAAGTGTTTATTAACGTAATCTACAGGCGAAACATAGTTGTAGGTTACATCACTGCAACATAGGTGTAGGTTATATTACCGCAACATGGTTATAAGTTATGTATATTACCGCAACATAGTTGTAGGTTATGTTGACGTAGCCTAGAAGCCAAAGGTTATATTGACGTCATATAGCTGCAGGTTATGCTAACAAAACATGGTTGTGGATGGTTAAAGATTAACATAACATGGTTGTAGATGGTTAAAGATTAACATAACATGGTTGTGGATGGTTAAAGATTAACATAATATGCTTGTGGATGGTTAAAGATAAACATAACATGGTTGTGGATAGTTAAAGATTGACATAACAGGGTTGTGGATGGTTAATGATTGACAGAACATGGTTGTGGATGGTTAAACATTGACGTAACAAGGTTGTAGATGAGTAAACATGGACGTAACAAGCTGGTAGATGGGTAAACATTGACGTAACAAGGTTGTAGATGGGTTAACATTGACGTAACAAGGTTGTAGATGGATTAACATTGACGTAACGTGGTGGTAGATTTACCGATACAGAACATGAGTTACTCCAACAGTAGAGTAAAAGAGCATATCGTAGGGTTCTTTCACTGACAACGATGACTAAATATTAGACCAAATCTTGTCTAATCCTACCAACTAATCTCAAGCCTAGGGAAAAAGTTAGCGTTATGTTCACATAAATACATCTATCATTTTCAGTTCCTAAAAGTGCTAAGATGCGAGTGTCAATCCAACATCACTTTTAAAATGAACACTATGTGAATCAAAAACAATGAAAGCGAAATGGCGATATTTCTTTTGCACACAACCTGTGTTACATAGTAGATGACCAACACGAAAATTTCTTCAAAGATGAAATATTTAAGGGCCCATAAAACCATGGAAGTGGACTCGAGTCAACTGATCAGGATGCTACAATACTAATTTAAGCTTTCCCCCCCACTTGAACACCTGGAAAATACGCATATTTCCCAAGAGCAGCCATCCAAGTAGACGACGATGCGCTTAGCTAGCTAATGATAAGCGCGTATTCTTCCACAGACTATGAAACCGCAAGTGTATTTTATTCTATATTAAGCGAAAAGAACGGGAGAAACTCCCGTCCAGTCCACCATGACACCTCAGCACTTCCTGCACAGCAGCCACGGTCCCCGGAGATCTGGACGAGGCAGGCAATGACAATTTGAAAGCGCTGCCTAAAGCCTAACCCTAGAATGCTAACCTGGAGTAGAAGATACCAGGAGCGAATGAATTCACATGGCATCTGATCGAATTTATCCATGGTTGGCAGTGGTGTGACTTGTGTCGAAGGTTATTGTTCTAGGGTTAAGGACTCTTACCACGATGGTCGGCAGCACTGGACCGCTTGAGTTTCTGCTTAGCTTTGCTCTTTATTCTTAGCTTGGGCGGCAGAGAAGGACTATCGTTGGCAGGTTTCTTGTCGTCGGGGTCATCATCCGTGGACACGTCGTTGCTGAGACACGGTGCTGGCAAGCCACAAGTCAGGGACATTGTCACACATTACACCACGTCTTCACATCAACGATTGATACAGGAATTCCAAGAAAAATGAACTGATCAATACGGGGTATCACAATTAAATTTTGAAATATATTCTAGAGTTGACCCAGAATTTGATTAATGCTCATGAGGCTTTTATAGAACATATGCATAAACTTCAAGCTGGGATAATTCAAGATCCGATGATGATGTGATAAGATACAGCTGTGCAAGTAAGCAACCGAATTTAATCCTGATCCTGTAGTACTGGATTTGCATAAGACATTGACAAGATTACTTTAAAACTATCGATAGATACGCCGTATTTAATCATTTTTCTTTGATCTACGTAATGAATAAAAGTGATTTGGTGGTTTTAATTTGTACAAGCAAGCACAAAGAGAAAGTGAGCTAAATGCACAAAAAACATGGAACATATATTTATCCAGCTCAGAATGAGCAAAAATAATCAACTTAGAAAACGTAGGGAAAAGCCGTTTTTGAGAGCGTTGATGACTTGTCACGACGAACAGAATCAGAAACAAAGACAAATTTGTCGACATCCCAAAAAAAAACGGAGTGCTGTCATCGTCCACATCGGTTTCACGGTAATATGAGCTGTCTGAATATTTACAAATGAAAAATGTAGCTTACACAACCGAAGCAGGTGAAAGAATTCAAAGAGTCTGTTTCCTAGCACAATAGTTGATTATGACAGGAACCAAACACGGCACAGCCCGACACGAAATCGAAGGAGAAAACACGACGATTTACTCTATGAATTAAGACGCAGCTGTGAAGGTAACATTTGAGCAGGGAGGGTACAATAAACAACACATGGTGTGCATGGGAAGACGAATGGCTATGCTTCAAAACTATGTGGCAGCAGTGCTTAGAAATACACGGACTTCTAAAAGACACATAGACACGCTCAGGAAGTTTTGATAAGGTAACACTGGCAATTCATCTTAAGACAACACAATGTTAAGACAACACAATGAACGACAGACAACAGTGAGACGTGTAACGTTTTATGCGGTCGAGAGCATGGGAGGAGTATGGCACGAAATCTTTTCAGTCAAAATAAAATGACAATATATAAGAAAAATTGAAACAAATGCACGACCATTCACATAAGTGATGTTAGATTCTTGTGAGCGCTGCAATATAACCTACTCTCAAAATAGTATCGGATGAGGTCAAGCATAATCCATAACTGGAAGAAAATATAAAAATACTTAATGAAGACTTATATTACATAAAACAAGTCAATCATCTGTCATGCCACGTTTTTAAAAAGTTATTGGAAACTAAAGTGCGTACAAATTCACGGAAGATGATGGAAGCAAGATAAACTCGGCCATCCCTGAGTGGTGATGCCGTCACGATCAAGGTGCTGGCACTTTTCCTTGGGCGCTGTCGCTTTCATGCACAGTGACAAGAAAATACTGGTCGAAAGTTCATAAAATACTTGAGGGGTCTATGTTACGACATGCGAATTAACAAAGCCTTCCAAGTGATATGATGTTCATTTCTTAACATGGATACCTCAGATATTTAATAAACTCTCGATCAGTTTTTCTATTTGTGTCACCCTGTACTTCATTATTCAGCTTAAAGCCAAGTTCATTTTTCAAAATCAAATCATAAAAAATTCTTTTAAATTAGTTTGTCTCCTGCATGTTGCATTAAATTTTTGAGTGTCTCCCATCAAAATGCTTCAAATTAGTCTAAAAAGTTAGCTTGCAAAACTCTTGCCCCGAGCAAAACCGGTGCCACAACCCCTAAATTGCCCTACCCCCCTTTCATTGCAGGTCTGGAAAAATTCAGTAATCACACTGTGCGTTCGACTGAAAACCTCAGTGGCAACAGAATTGACACGAGCGCTACGTACGGAAACAATACATGCCACTTCACAAAACCCATGTCAATTTTTGCGGCCTTATTAGCATGAGGCAGAGTGAGTTGCTCCAGCAGCCTCGTAGCTTACTTGGGCCCACAAATAACGTCTCTCCTAAGTCTAACTCGTTAGTATCCTTTTTTATTGATGGTACTTCTGTGCCAAATGTACAATAACACTTTCCCTACGGTGAATGCTTATACCCACTCTGTTCTATAATGGGCGCCGAATTTGAATTCCGTTTCGGACTTCCGTGCTTTGAAGTTTGATGAGCTTCGATCACTTTTTCTCTTTCTTTTTACTCGAATTGATGGTATTTATTTATTTCAATAATTTAGATACGAGGGTTTTCTGCAAATGTAAATAAAATGGGTGTTGGTGCAGAGGCAAATCATTACGCAACAGTGGTTGATTGGTACAATGGTGACCCAATAGGTGAGCAACATGTTAATCGTTGAGAGTAAATTATCGATGGCAAAGCGCACAAGTACCACGGAGACACAACGCTGTGAGTGCTCGGCACTATTACTGCAGTGAACACTTGAATGGAACCGATCAGTAATGCACGACGCGGTCAGTGACTAGAGCTTTAGCGATCACGATCAACTTATGGCACGACCATGCCACTAATTTGTGGATTTATGTTGAGCAATTTAACACTACAAGTAACGAAAATGTTTAGGAAAAACAAAGAAGTTTAGCCCGTACAGGGAGCATAAGTAAAGAAATAAATGATCAATAATCAGCAGGCAGAGAGGATGGGGAACTTGACAGCGGCAATTCCAAAAGCGCTCGTCAGTCATGAACAACGGGTGCAGCTCCAAATAGAGCACAACATAAGATTCAACTCTAAATTCATTACATCCTCAGCTGACACTCAGAATAAACACAGTATCGATCACTATGCAGCTTTAGATATTTCTCTAGTGTAAATACACTGCCATTAGAAAGTGCCGAAAATTTAAACGGAGAGAAACTACAAACAAAAATGTCGTGATGAAGTTTCGAAAGTTTCACGCT
The DNA here is from genome assembly GCA_014899125.1 of Orchestia grillus. Lineage (NCBI taxonomy): Eukaryota > Metazoa > Arthropoda > Malacostraca > Amphipoda > Talitridae > Orchestia > Orchestia grillus. The sequence continues at coordinate 26,821 of VOMN01135362.1, read as the reverse complement.
ATGAGCACTACTGAGATAAGAGCAGCATCACTGTGGCCACGACCAGTGCACATAGAGAAGCATGAGGGGTGAGAGAGAGAGCGACATCCTCAGCGATGCGGGCAGTTGGCCCTGCCTTACCGCCACACGCTTGCAGTGTCGTCACCTGTAGAGAGCCTGTGCTGTTCAGCCTTCCATTATTCTTACAGAGAACAAATTTGCTGCTCACTGGTACTCCCGCGAGTTGCTCACCTAGTCCTCAAGCGCGTCGAGTGAGAGACATTGAGTATGTAAATGTAACATCAAGTTGGGCACAGAAATAGGCTCGACGTAGTTTAATAAGCAAGCATGTCGGTAGTTAGGAAGCCGAGAGCCCCTTCATGACAGACGACCAAGAGCCGTCAAAATGACAACATAACACTCTCAGTTCTGGTAGTATCTCCAGCAGCCAGGTAAATTTTTCCTTCTCGAGCTAGAGGGCGCGCTTGTTTGAGAGTCCTGACTTAGTGGCATCTGCAGGAACTGTTCCTTCATCAAACCAAAATCTAAATTATCAACTCAGCACCGTGGCGACATTAGTATTCCGTACCACGAGTGACTAGCTTCAACGTAACATAAGCCGAAAAATTGGTATGCAATTACCGGATGAAAAGAGTTAATGAGGCTTTCCATCAGCAACTCGACGGTACAGAAGACCATCTGAAGACTTGAGCTACCCCACGAGACGACAAATGGAAGGTGATGCTTCTGCCTCATGATGCCAATCATCGCAGCACGACAGCTCTCACTCGACTAATTGCGATGATGTTTTTGACCGATTTCGATTAGATTTCCTAGTCACAATTTATTTTTCCAAATGGTACCTGTCCTAGGACTGCGGAAGCGCCCCAGTACGCGGGCAATTCTGCACGAGTGGGTGCAGTGCTTCTCATTCTGCTTCTGTGCTTCTCAACTGAGAGGCCGTGTAATCTAAAAAAACTCGAGCGATATAATGACGCACTAAAGGAATAAAAGCTTAAAATTCTGATGCCACTGCAGTAAATCTATGACCTTTAATTTCCACTCCATTAGCTTAAATTTATATACTGTTAGTAAATACATCCGGAAAATAGGCCCGTTATGCAGCTCAAAAAGTTAACTTGAAGTACCAAATGGGAACAGCATATCAGCACATTCTGCCAATGAGCTCAAAGCACAAGTCTTTAGCTAACCAGCCTCTGCGGTACGGTAGGACGCATTTTTGAAGCTACTCTACTTACGAGTACAGGAAAATCTGGCCCCCTGACTCCATCTTTGAAGTTGTTCAACACGTCACTGAATTGGCACCCTACTGTTGCTTGCAGAGCGCCTCTCCTCAGTGACGCTATAAATGACACGCACGCGACTTAGGGAGTACGTGTCGTCTCACCTGGCCCCACATCCTTGCCGTTGGCGGCGGTGTTGAAGTCCCTGCCGCATTGCCCTTTGTTGTTGATACCGAAGGTATAGACGAGGCCCTTGGTGGTGATGGCGACGGCGTGCGCCTTGCCCAGACCCACACTCTGGATGTGCGCTTCTTTCAAGTCCGACACCAGACCTGTAATTCAAATTACATGTACTCAAAATCGCTCGTGAAGAACTTGTGAAGACTAAAAATATGAAATATGTAGTAATGAGATGGAGACTTTCCCAAACGTTGCAGAGTATACTTTTTTATTTATTAGAATAAGGGACGCCCAGGATCCATATTGTAGGTTAAGATTTGTAAACATCCACTGGGTTTTAGATTTATTAGTCCATTTTTCTATTACAGCCAATGATATTCTTTCTTCAAATTCGATCGCTGTTTCACCCATCATGTTCCTATCTCGGTTAAATTTTCCCCGTCAACATTGAATGAATTTTGTCGGCGTAGCCTATTTACGGCCTAGCATGTCATAAGTCCAAAATTTTCTTTGCTTCGTCCCTTGAAAACGCACACTGCTTAAGCGTGCGAAAGCTTGGGTAATAAATCTAAAACCCAGTGGACGTTTACAAATCTTAACCTAGAGTATACTTTGTGGACAAATCGCAGATAAAGTAAGGTCTCGCCAAAAATGAGAAAGTATGAGTTGCCTGAATATTTCGACGATTCAAAAATTGCAGCAACATCAAGGATATTCACAACCAATCTAAAATTCTCGTACACTATAAAACCACATCCAATTTCACGGCAATTCCTTCTTCCAACTATGTATTGGAACTACTTCGAATGGCTAAAATCCCAAATTATCAATAAATTTTTTACATTTCTCCTTACAGTGATACACACTGACACTGATATATAAAATTAATTCTAAAAGTTTAAACCCTCTCCGTTACCGTTCCACATAAGCCTTCTTTTTCTCAGACACCTCTCTCACTTTTAAAGTGCTCATCTCTCTACATAAATCGGTCTTCCTCGAACACCTCACATTCTTTCTTTCCCTGCCAAGGCATGGGAGATATTTCTATAAATGCTGCATGTCCATGAGGAGATCACGAAATGCATCCAGATCTACACAGACAGGTATAAGTACTGTTGTTGAAATGGTATCCGACACGCTGTTTTCAATGGCATTCCTGGATTCAAATGGTATCCGATATTCGCCTGCATACGAAGAATGTAAGCCCACACCCGCAAGGAAACCTGCGATACATAAACTACCGCGTAACCCATAGCTCCTGAGCTGCACCGCTTACCTGTTGTGGGGTCAGCGTGGGTGGTGTCCTTGCCGAACATGTAGAGCTCCCCCTCCTTGGTGACGAGGGCGCTGGTGGCGTGGTTGCAGGCGGCGCTCACCACGTGGTGCTCCTCCATTTTGCTCATCCGCTTCGGTTTTACCGCTTTCGGTTGTCTGCGAAACTTGCCTGCAATGCGCACCACAGGCGGTTATGAAGATTCTTTCTTTTGGGACAATTCATGCGATTTGAGCAGCAACCCAAAAATGAACCACTCGGTTCGTTACTGTCGCTAATTTCTATCTATTCTAATTAGACTCCATCAGAAGCAACAGCCACAAACGAACGAGACTCTGCTCACCGTTAAGAGGACGACAAAAAATGAGTACTAGCGAGTTGTTTAGGGTTTCATCTGCTGCCTCTTCAACACTGGCACACCACTCGCCGTATTTGCCCCCCATACATCACCCGCACTCCCCACGCGGGTGATAACTGCACCACCCCAGGGTCCGTGAGCGCGGCCACATAGTGTTAGGAATGACAAGCGTCGGTCACTAGCGCTTCAGAGGCGTGCTCCACATTGTACCGAAGGTCACCCCAGTTAATCAATACACAATGCGAAATTTGCGAGGGCTGCTGTTAAATAGGCCGGAGCCACCGATGCAGTCGTACGTGAACAACAAATGGATGAAGGGGCAAGTTTAATTCGCAACGCAATACGTATGAGCCCAAAGAATTAACTGAACATGCCCCCTGAAAAATTAGGAGCAGATGTACCGTAACCATGAATATCGGTTACCTATATGTAAATATCCTACGCTTATAATAAAGCTAGCGCACAATACAGCAAATCTCTATAGGATCCATAGGCTAGTATGAATTCTAACTCGTTTTCAGCTTCACAGTTGAAGAAGGCCTGAACAGAGAGGCCCAAAAATGTACGTATAACAATAGCCTGAAGACTGGTGCTTCGCAAGTACTGAGAGATGAACTTGAGATCGGCTTCACCGTTAAGCGACGTGCCCATTGAGCACACACCCGCACGAAAATGAAGTAGACTTTCGGAAACGAAACATGAGGTTTCTTCGCAACAGTAGAGAGACGACTTACAGATCCTCACATGAACGCATCTAAGTACTGGGACTACCTCATCTCATCTGATTGGTCAATTCAGTGCAGGAGCTAGTCATTGAATGGAAACTTGGAACACGAATCGAGTACACACTACACGCACAATAACGTGATGAGAACACCTCAAATGAAGAGATCATGCTATTCTCAATGACTACTCTATAGTACTAGAAGAAGAATATAAGTCAAACTGCCCGTGCTGACCAGGGTCGGCATCCTCGCCCCTGCGCGCTGTGCCCACGAAGTAAGCAGCTCCGTCATCAGCGAGCAGCAGGGCGTGGTGGCCCTCGTGCCCCACACTCACGCTCACGATGTTAGGGCGCTTGCACACCACCAGCTCCGGCCAGCGGCACCTGCGGAACCCATTTCTATGAGGGCCTCACATTGCGAGAGCTCTACTTGTGCAGGCCACACCTGAGTCCTTGTAGCAAAATTGGTTAGTCAGATATTGAGTTGTTGGTGCAGGAAAATTATGAGCGACGGTCAGAGGTGCTTGCTGCCATAATTACTGGAAACTGAGGGATCTCTTTCAAGACGCATCAGAGTCATTGTTTCAAAGTAAATCTGCATCAGATTGCTCCATTACGAGTGTCGGTCAAAGATAAAACCGAGTGATAGATTATATTTCCAGTTAGTTTAAAGCTTCTAGCCCACATGAAATAAAATCCAAAGAGAGCAAAAATAAGGGACCATTTACTAAGGACCATAGAAAACGTAGAATCTATGCACTGGTGTGTTCCTATACAAGATACTTCACACATAGAAAAAACAAGTTAAGAAGGAAGTGGAAGAAAATACAGAATAAACAGAGAAGGCATGAAAATGGAAAGAAGCAGAGAGGAAGCAAAAGATAAAAATCTCGAAGGGCTAGCTAAAGCTGGGGTAATCTAACAGCATCCGCCTGGATTCAGACCATATGATAATGGTAAACAGGTTAAACAGTGTAATACACATACACAAAAATGCATTACAATATGTAAAAAATGCATATTATGATGCAGCACAAACAAAAATAATTAGCAGACTGTGATTCAGTATTATACGAGTATAATGCAAGAAACGTCAGAGGCGCTTTATTTGAAAATAACACTCATATACGAGTAGAAAATATTACTAGATTTTAGAACGACAATTACTGGTCTATAGAAAAGACGGTCTGTACGCATTAAGCATCAGCGTGTCATTAGCTTCACCACATTGATTACGTTTATTGTGAACTTGCAAATATGATGGTAACTCCATGATGCACTGGCAAAGCCAAGAGATACTATTGTCCATACTGAATGGAGCAAAAAAACTGAATACTTCAATCCTCACCCTTTTGACTCCCCATGAAACATTTCAATCGCGAGACTTGCTACTTGATCAAGCAACTCTCCGCGCTACCACCAATTACATAGACCTCTGATCACTCTCACGTTTTCGCTGACGTTTTAGAGGATGCGGCGGCGGAGAGTGAATTATTTTGTGCCTCCTTGAGGTCGGCAGATGCCGCTGCTGCAGCAGCGTTGCCGGACAGCAGCGGCGGCACCACGTTGTTCACGACGGCAGCAGCGGCCGCAGCCACGCCGCTGTTGGGCAACACGCTGCTGCTGCTCTTTAGGCCCACGGCCGACGCCTTCCCGCTGTAGTGCAGCTGCACCAGTTGAAAAACAGAACCGTCATTAGTGTGACCATAATGAACACGAAACATCAAATTAAATAATAAGTTGGCGTGAAGAGAGCAAAAAGAAGGGACTTTTAGCAAAGAAACGCGAGAATAATTTAATCAATGTAATAGGTGTGCAACAGCTGGTATGAAAAGTTGGAATAGAGCATGATGCAGGTTTCAAACTCGGATTTTTCAAAGACTAGCTGAACATGAATAAACTTTGAAGAATGATACCTATTTGCGCAGTGATAAGAACTAAGACATAATTCAAAACGTTATGAATAAAGCGTCCATTGGAGACGAGATCATTTTGATGAGCATCCGTAGAGCACGACAACCGGACAAGAACGTTTCATCGCTCCTCAGTCACCAATGCATTCAGCCATTTTCTTACACCACAAAAGATACAGAAAGATTAAAAAGAAATCTTTCATGCAAGCTGCTTCCTCTCGCAACTCAGGGCTCCTCCCCCGCACCCCTAAAATGACTGTGTTCCTCATCTCAGGAAGGCAACTCATTTGCGGCAGCTCGGCTGTTTTCAGGTGACAGGTGTCCCTTAATTAACGAGCTGCCCGGCGTGTTCGCAGCGCACATGAAACCATTCAGAAAATTTAGCTAGACAAGGAAATAAATGCATCACGCAATTAACGAAAACTAAGCTTTCGTTAGCTTAACGGTTGACTAAATTTGAACTTATATAAATATAAACCGTTCTATTTATATACATATATATTTTTGATTTTACAAGAGCCATCGCTTACGGTCGCTCTTCTTTGAGTTCACCTGCCAAACCTCCCAAAAAATTTGAAGCTTCCGATAGAATAAAAAGCTTTTGAAATTGAAATTTTGGCCAAATGAGTTAAGATTTCGCTAGAATTTTGGACTATACTTCCTGAAATCAATGACTTGGACGCTCAGAAATAAATGATAACATGATAAAAGAAACACCCATCCTACACACACCAAGCTGGAGGCTCTCTCACCCTGCCTGCCGAGTTGCACAAGATGATGAAGTCTTTGCCGGCAGCGACGCACACCACCTCGTCGTCCAGGCCCGACCCAAGCTCACGGGCGGGCTCGTTGTTACCGAACACCTGCAGTACAGCACAATGGAGTGGGGTAACAGGAGTGGGGCAACAGGAATGGGGCAACAGGAATGGGGCAACAGGAATCGGGCAACAGGAATCGGGCAACAGGAATCGGGCAACAGGAATCGGGCAACAGGAATCGGGCAACAGGAATCGGGCAACAGGAATGTGGCAACAGGAACGTGCCATGTGGCGGCGATTATAACCCGTTCTTCCATAATGCCACCCCACTCGTCACGAACAAACACGCGACTTCAAGTTAGGAAGGTGGGGGAAGATGAGCAAAGAACTGCACGTTATCGCTATGCTGCCTGCTGCAGGGCCAGCAGGGAGCGCAAGTGCATGACGCCGCGCCACTGCAACACACGAGAGTGGCCGAAGTCTGGCAAGTCGGGCTAAGTGCCTTGCCTGCGCTATTGAGAAGATGGGCTGCGGAATAAGATACCGCACTACAACGCTGCAAGGGTAAATCAGCAAGCGTTGAGCCGTTCTGCTCAATGCCAGCTGCCAAAAAGGTTAAAGTGCTTGACGAAGGCCCGTGAAACCAATGTGAAAATGTTTCAACTCATTTTTGCCTCCCCCTTCAGAGCGATAGATGGCACCGAGGTATATCAATTCACTACTCATCTTGTCTGTGACGTCCCCACATGAAAACCAACGATAATTGACATTTAGCAAGAGCACAAAAGAGATGTTTTACGGAAGAAAACGAGAAGTGAGATAAATTTGTACCGGTCGTCGCCCACTGACCCACCTGGACACAGCGCACGGCGAGGCTGAGCTTGAGCTCGTTCTCGAGGGGGATAGGCTTCACCACGGGGTTGTAGGAGCGCACCACGAAGCCGTCCTGACACAAAGGTCACAGCCACATCAGCCAAATGGCAACACAAACATGTTGGAAACACAAACACAACCAACGCACGAGCCGATGAGCTCCTCCGATTCAATTATGGTTGAGTTTCTTACAGGAAAAGCACCAAAACAAATTTTCGTCAGCGTCTCAGACGTAATTGTTCATGAAGAAATTAGTTTTGGAATAAATTTAAAAACATCCTTCTGCTTGTAAAGTATGACGTACACAGGCATTTGACCTTCGATCTGAGAAGCAGCGGTTTTTGAACGGATGTGATCAAATTGAAAAATCTCTACATTCTCGCATCTTACCCATTCAACAACCACACTTCAGAGGTGCATTAACCACACTGGATTTATGAAAGCAAACCTGAACTTAACACTGAACGAGGCTAGTCCTACGATTGCCTCGATGTATTGCCTTAGATTGCCAAAATTTCCACTAGCCCTGGGGTTTTAGATTGCCTCGCCCTGCTTTGGAAATATCAAAGTTGGACGGAAAAAGAGCAAAATAAGCGGATCCTGGCGTGCAGGACACGAGCGAGGCCCAACAAGGCCCACTCACCTCCCTGTCAGGCAAGATGTAGCCGATGTACTGGCCGTCACTGAATGGCGCCCCGCGAGACCAGCCAAACCCGCTCGTTTGGTGCACTTCAGAGATCTTGAGCGACTCCCTGTCCAGCATCATCAGCTCTCTCCCGCTGCCCTCAGGCCGGTAGTACACATCACCCTGACAAACCATAGCAAGAACAGATATATATTAATCAATTTTAAATGAGAAACTCACTAAAAAAAGTGACACTTCAACATATTTACACGAACAATATTTTTCAACCCATTACTTAGTTTGCTTAACAAAACGTACAGTGCATTTCAAAACACACCCAATCAATTACATTCAGTACCGGCTCACTCGAAAGCGAACACGCTTAATAAGACGCGGAATATTTTGCCTTAACTTACATTAGCAAACCCAAGCCAGCCAGTCTGCCTTGGGAAGCAGTCGGGCCTGTGCAAGTAGACGTGTCCCTTCCTGGTGCCCCCGAAGCCCGTGCCCACTTTGAACATGCCGTGGGCGCTGTGGAGGTAGAGGTAGTGGCCGTCGCACGTCATGGCCGTGAAGCCCTCACCATTGCTGCCCCCGTCTGCAATAACGCAAGTAACGATGGAGATGGGCGTGGACAGCCCGTACTGGTGGGTCTGTGTCGTGTTTGTAGTATTATATTCCTTGTGGCAGCGTTGTGTCCTATGTTTGTAGCATTGTGTCCCATGTTTGTAGGATCTATTCCTACCATAGCATTGTATATGTTTGCAGTATCTATTCCTACCATAGTAGCATTGTATAACATGCTTGTAGTATCATATCCTACATTTGCAGCCTTGTCTACCATGTAAGTACCATTCTATCCATGTTTCTACTATTATATCCCCAAGTTGTACTACTGTATCTCATGTTTGAGGTGTAGTATACCATGCTCTTAGTGTTCCGAACTGAACAGCGACATCCTACATTTTCCACAGAACAAGAGCAAATGTCCTAGGCAAAATATGTACTGGCTCTCGGCAAAAATGAGAAGCACTGGTAAGAATTGTGATCTAAAGAACTATAAATCTATGGTTGCAGATGCATACAATTATGAAAGCCACATGAACAAAACAACCAGGCCAAAACAGCGTGAAAGAACAGTGACTGTACTGCAGAATCAAGTCAGTCAACAAGGTAAAGAGATCTTTGAAGCAGGACTGACCAGTCATCATTCTGACAGGGAAGGTGTCGATGCAGGCCTTGTCAGGCACGCCCACCGTGAACCAGTCCGGCCTGGCGAGCTTGCCCAGCAGCAGGGCGTGCACGCTGCGCTGTAGGTACGTCAGGATCAGCGGCACCTGCGCAGCAAACCAGACTGGTTGAGTCAAACTTTCGACATAGGCATAGACATCATAAAGCGTTGAGGCATCCACTTAATGCCTGAGTGGAGATCAGTGGACCGTGTCAGCTGGTATTCTGGAACAGCAGGAAGCTAACAAAATTCGATAATAACCACTCCTAAAACACATTGCGTACAACAAAAAGATTTATTAATTGAGTCACCAAGATCACCTCCAGCACTTCTGTCTCTCACACGGCGCCTAAAGTGCCCACTAAACCCTAAATCGGGCCTCAGCCCTGAAAACATGAGCTGCCTCGTACAGCAGATGACGCACGATGCCCACAACACATGACGAGCTGAACGCAGCATCGCGTCGAGTAATGGCAACTTGGAAATACACAGAAGAAAAAAGGTCAAACCTGTATTGTCTGCACGGCGAGGTGGCGTGAAGTGATGAGTATGTCGGTGACGGCCCGCAGGAACATGGCGGAGTCGCCCCTGGCCACGACCAGCGCCAGCAGGCAGGCGCAGGCCACCCCAGTGAGGGGCGAGGCTGAGGGCCAGTTCAGCAGCTCCCCACCCCCGCTACTGCCGCTCGATGTGGACAGCCTCAGCAGGAGTTGAAAGAGCGCGTCTGCACACAAATATATTGTAAGGGAAATTATCGCTAACACAAAAAATAAGCAATTGAAAACAAAACCGCTGACGCAACGTTTTGAAAAGAAAAAATGCGTACGTTTTTTTAGTACGTTTCAAGTCTACTATTCCATGCAATATCTGAACAAATATTTTTTCGTAATATAGAGTGTCATATCATCACATTCTGCTGGATCACGAAGTATTTATGAAATAACGTACAATTAAATACTGTCAGACTAAGTAACCAATGAATTGATACGAAATTATGGTATATTTAGTGAACCGTTCACGAACAATTAAACTGTGGTAACACTTTTAGCAACGCCTGTAGATGTAAGCAAATTATGAGCATAATGACGATTAGGAAGAAATCCACTTCTTACTGGTAGTTATTTTTTCACGTGAGTTATACTTCTTATAACGAACAAGATCAACATATATCACTCTCTACGCCCTGCCTCTTCTGCTTTGGGGAAATACTCGCTCCCACTTCACAGCAGGTAGCCAAAATACCACTACTCACTCCAGGCGAAATTTTCCAGCTCAGTCTCGATCTAAGAACCTACTCGGACCTAAGAACCTAATTCAGTTTTGACCCACACCAGAGACACAGTTCAGTAGAGCGCACAACATGCGCTCAGCTCACCGATGACGTTGCTGGGCTCATTTCTGAGAGCCTCGGGCTGCTGCCCCTGCAGGATGTCGAGCAGAGCCTCCAGTGCTCTGATGCACAGGGCGGGGTAGGCGGACACCGATCCGTGGATCAGCTCGTACACGCTCACCAGACCCACGCCCACCATCTGCAACAGACGCTGCTGCTACAACGGGTGCAGAGCAACAAGCAACTCTCTAACTGGGACAAAACTGCTGCTACAACGGGTGCAGAGCAACAAGCACCTTTCTAACTGGGACAAAACTGCTGCTACAACAGATGCGTTACGACAAGCATATCTGTAACTGCAACAAACACTACCATGGTAGAGGATGAAACGTCCAATTCAGGTGTCAAAGCCAGTATTGCTAAGCCAGGGCACTCTAACACCTTTTTCCTACCGATTTATTTTCGATTAATTCTTCTGTACGAACGCAATCAGAACGTCTTTCACGTAACTTCCTCCTCGCCGCCATCTCGTGGTATTCATTGTAATTCTCCAGTTCATGGCTGATTGTTCTTGCGGTGTCCAGAGAGCACTGAGCAGGATTCTAAATTTCATTATTTTATGACCAGCGCGGGTCATCATGATACAGGTTATTCTCTACCAATTTTCAATTCGTTTCCAGTTGTCCGGTCTTGTCGCCATTACGTAACTACATGAATGATCTAGAAACAAGCTACTAAATTACGAGCTATGCAAGTAAATATCTAAAACTAATCTAACAACATCAAGAATTGAATCACTGTCAAATATACTCCGTGCACACGGTACTTACAAACCAGCAATAATGTTCTTCAGCTTCCACATATGGTAAGATAAAATGAAAATTATTTTTGTTTTAAAAAATATTGCCATTTCAAACAGTAGGAATCGGCAATTCGTATAGTGTGTCGATGCCGATTGGTGTCCAAAGTGCCGAATCTTGCCGACACCAATTAATCGGCACAGAACTCATGTGGATAACGCAAATGCAGGTCTGCTCATTTTCTACAATTCAACATGCTCCACATTTGACACAAAAGTTCAGGTCTTAATCGATTTCCGATCATCCAGTGCCGGTATGCACAGGTCTTCAACAGTAATAAGTTCGTCATTAGGAATAGACAAGTCTCTCATAGTTCGCTCCCAAACAACCCTGACTCAAAAATTTAAAGCTAAATGCTTTTTGAGCAAAAATTAAACAAGAGCTCATCTTCGAAAAAACATAAACCATGTATGAACTTGAAATAGAAGAAATGACGCATATACACTCGGAGCTTAAGAACCACATGAATACCATAATAGCACCTTAGGAAGGGGCAAGATGTTGTCTTTGGATGGTTCTGAAATGTCGTCATCACTCTCGGAGTCCGATGCAGGCACCTGATTGGTGGACAGGTAGATGGTCTGCGCCTGTCTGCCAGCATCTCGCAGCACCAGAGACCTGCATCAAACAGGTTAGTAGCTAGGAGGAACATAAATGAAAGGTTGAATCAGTGTAACAACTAACATTTAATGGCAAACATTTTCAAATGAAGTCAAACTGATCACATAGTACTGATGATAAAATAGAGAAAATGCATTTGTAGTAACAATATTATCTTAGGAGTGCAAAAGGAATAAAAAGTTCATGTTACAGTTACCAGTGTAAAGTTCTTCATATGAAGGAAACATTTTTATCTGAAAACCTATTTCGCAGAGATAAATACAAGTTTAACATCCCATAAGTACTGCCTCAATCTAAAGGTATTCTTTTTCTATTCGAAGCTGATGCTATTTGTAAATTTTTACACAGTAGTTTTGATGATCATCACTAGACATGCATGAGGGAAGGCTTTGCTTCTCATTGAATCTCATGTCACATTATTTAAAGCGCAGTCAAATAAAAACAAAATTTTAGTAAATATATTATGTGCCGACTCAGCACTTCCTATTCTACTAGATTCAAAAAGGCACTTGACTAGTTTTGCTATTTGCTTATGCCAAATACAAAGCATAGAATAAAAATAGGTACGCCAAAATCTTGTGTATTGCTTGTATCCTTTTGACAAAAAAATAATTTTTTTTCATGTCTATTCTTCTATAGTTTAACATAAATCAACTTATATGTGGCGGCCCCAAACCTAAATGAGCCGAGAGACCTAAATGAGCCGAAAGACCTAAATGAGCCGAGAGACCTAAATGAGCAGAGAGACCTAACTGAGCAGAGAGACCTAAATGAGCAGAGAGACCTAAATGAGCCGAGAGACCTAAATGAGCCGAGAGACCTAAATGAGCAGAGAGACCTAAATGAGCAGAGAGACCTAAATGAGCAGAGAGACCTAACTGAGCAGAGAGACCAAAATGAGCAGAGAGACTTCACCTGACATTAGCGTAGGTGGCAAAAGATGAAGGGTTCGAGTCTATCTCGAGGCGAGGTGTGACCTGCACTCCAGGAGCAGCAGCAGAGCCAGGGAGGGCTTCATTCTTGGCATCTGCCACCTGAGTGAGACGTGCAAATTAAATGCAAGGTTTTCATTTACGGATGAGATACGGGTTTTTTTAGAAGAGAAAAATAAAAAATTGGATGTCAGAATTAGAAGATTTCTTATTGCATGCATCTTGCCTTTAAAATTTGGTCTGTGCATAGTTAGGAAGCTAAATGCAAGCTAGTTGCCATTCTCGGCACTGTACACCAATTATTTGTATACCAAACAAACTTGTCAATTTATTTCTAGAAACAGCCCGAAGTTAAATTGATTATGTACCTGTCAAATCTCATCAACTCCTCTAACATATTTTCATATTAATAAATCAAGTTGAAAAGTTTGTACTGCCAAGGAGTACTAAAAAATAAAGAAGGCTAATATGATGCATCACAAATATTTTCTAAGGAACGCACCCCATCGTCGTCGTAGACATTAACAAAGAGAATATCAAAATTTATCTCTTCATTTTTTACATGAGTGCACTCAGATAAGCAACCAATAACGATGAGCCCATGACACACATCAGAAAAACACCACGGAACAAGCAACGATTCTTTGGTTGTTTCACTTCCAGGACTGAAGTCAAAAAAATTGCCAAAGTCTGTTAGAGCTGTAATAGCAGACTTCTTCAAGTTGTGGCGTTGGATGACATCATCATCAACTTCAAGATTGATGTGCTTGGGTGCTTCAAAAACAGAGATGCGTCTTACTCGTCCATGTACAAGGCTTTGCTTAAGTCCATCCACAGGAGATGAATGATGGATGCCTAGTGTTGACCTGAAGTTCAAGTCCTCTGAAGATGACAGAGAAATGGACCTCCCAGGCTCTGGAGGTGATGTACGGGCACAAGTAATTGAGCTGAGATCCAATGGGAGAGATGCTTTCTTCATTGAAGTTTTGTTAATTTCACACATTTTTCCTTGCAATTTAGTTGAGATGGCCATATAAGGAACTTTAGTTCCTACTGGGTTGATTGAGCATGCAGCAACAGGAGTAGATTTATTTTGAAGATGTGCACACAACAATGATCTGGTTTTAATAGAACTTTGAATATTTTGTGAACCTTTGGCTTCAGGAGTTCTTTGCACTGCATGTGAGCTACACGCATGAGAATGTCTTCGAACAAAAGCTCTGCATGATGTGCCTTCCTCTTGAATCCTATAGAAGCCAGGTTTGTTCATGAGCTGCTCTTCCTGGTGACGATTGAAGGCCACAGAAATGAATGACGCACGCCGGCCTCTTTTCACACTGCCAGGAGACTTGCAAGGGAGGAGTTTCAGCTGAGCATCTTGAATTTCTCTCAATGCACCAAGGTGCTGCTTATAGGATGCATTTTGTACATTATCTATGCTGTTTTCAAGAGGCAATGAATTCAAATTTTGTGATGCCATTTTGGGATGAATAAGCAAGAGTGAAGTAATTAGGCTGGTAACTGAACAAGTTCAATGCAGGTGTAAAGTTCTGATTCAATCATGCAAACATTGATGGATCACTGATACAACCTGCAAATTTTATCACTGAGATTACATTTTTTGAATTAAAAGAATTTCCTTCAAAATGTACAAGTTCAGTGAATAGTCACCATATTCTAGATCTTTGAAATAAGTTAAAAAATCTCTTTATTAAGGAATATTGTGAAGAAATTTATTTATTTTAGAATAACATTTTTTAATTCAAAGAACATCATTCTTACCAGTTATACAAGCATGTTTAGTACATAGGTCAGTACCTATTCTACTGTCATACCTAGTTACTATGGATGGAACTGCAGACTATGATTTTCATTATTTAATGAATGAGAATAATGCTAGAGCCAATGAACTAATTACACTAAGTTATTTAATAATATCATAAAAAATAATTTCAAATTCTAATCAATAAATTCTCATGTTGACTCCATGAGCACAATCATGAGGTTACACCAGTTACTCAGCACCACTAGTTATTAGTAACACCTTTATCAGTATTCACTAAGTAGTTATCAAGTGTCACCTTATGTTTACATCAATTATGAAGCATTAGATTCATCTGGGTACATTAGTTACCAAGCTCCACCTCTTCTTCATCAGTGTATAGGTACATTAATAACTTTAAAAATATTCCCGAAATGCAAAATGATGCAGAATCACAAAGTTATAGCTACATACTTTCAGGAAATACAAAATAATAAATATATAATAAAAAAGTATCCATAAAATTTCCTCTGTACATGCAAAACAATTTACATCTGAAATAAAGTACAATACTTCATTTCAATGACGTTTTTACAAAAATTATTTCAGCTGAGGAGTACCTAATAACTACAAAAACAAAAAAATAAAATAAACAGGGCATTCCAAGGAACTTCTGACAAAATTGCATAATTCTTATGCTTTTACTTCCAGAATCTTTGCTTAGCATCAATACTAGAATAACTTAAACTTATACTGCTTCAGCCCTTCAAAAACAAACATTGACATACTACCTAGGGACACACACACTAACTTCACATTTGGTAAGCAAGAGAACTTCAACCACAACCAACACTATTTGGAACCAGAAAGCAACTGATAAAAATTCAATTTCACAAGGCCCCTGCCAACTAAACAATGATGGTCTCCTAAAAGCCTGGTCTCAAAATAGGCAATTCTTAAGACATCCTCCCCAGAGATCAAGCTCTGAAGGAATGACTGATAAAAATAGCACAAAAGGAAGCTAACACACCACAAAGAAATTCACTCAAGATCCTAACAATGCATTGTAGGCCAGCCGTATTGTCCTCATGTATTTTCCATATTGGTAGTCTGTATTTACACAGAAATGCAGCAACATAAAATAAGCCTCAACATAAAGCATATCATTCTGGGGAAAGTTTGACATAGTAGTCTGTACCAATTCAACTTTAAAGAAGAAAAAAAATGAAAGCAAAGTCTACACAAAATAAGTTAGAGGCAGTGTAGCCAAAAAGAATCAACTTACAAGTGCATTTATTTGGCCCTAAATGATATACTACCAATATAATTCTCATTCTTGTAAGTTGTATACAAAAATATCAAAAGAAGCAGTCACACTCAAACTACCATCATATTCAGCATAGGATTACATCAGGATCTTTACAGTAAAAGTGAGGATAAAATTAAAGCTTAAAATACGGCAGAGCTAGACAAAACAAATCTGCTATAGGCATCTAAAGCATCATTGAGAAAAAACAGTAGGATCCTTCACACTGGATAAAGTGACTTGCCTTTTTTCTTCTGTCTCTCATGTGCTTCATCACTTCAAACTTCCGTAATATTTTTCTGCGGTCCCGAACTCTCCTGAAAATAAAAATATTGTAATATTTCAAGATTTCAAAGTACAATAAAAATATTCAATACATGTACTTGCTATGTTGATTTCAACACTCTTGAATGAAACTTTAACCAGTATGAAGTAAAGGTATGTTTCTAGTACAACTCATAGCATCATGTGTTAAAAGAAGACATCAAAAGTATTCTAAGAACAAGATTTGGCACAGCAATTAAAAATTTTCCATATGCTATGGGGCAAAAAAATCTAAAATAAAAACAATAGTGAGATTGAAGGAAAATGTATGGTATCACTTCCCTACAAAATGAAACAAGAAAAGTCAACTCAAGACAATAAAAAAACACTCTGTAGATTTAGTCACTAATTGTTTTTAGCACTTTTACAAACAATCACACTGCTGTTCTGTGCTCACAAGAAGAAAAATGTACGTAAGCACAACATGTCACCATTAAATATAATTATGATACTGTCAAAAATTGCTAAACCTGACAAAGAATGCAAGAAAAAATCATTCCCATTAACATAACTACAAGATGAATCTATTATAGTACTTACCTTTTGCCTTCAGCAATTCTGTAGAGAGCCTGAAAATCGCTTCGTAACTTGGTTCCATCCCTGATGTAAAGCCCAACTTTAGAGCGCACATTGGGCACACCAGAAATGCCTAGCCAAGATATAGCATCATTGGAATAGCTGTTACGATAACTGAAACTGCTCCTTCTGCGCTTAGAGGAGGAAGACGTAGTGGCACTGCTGCTACTACGACTACTTGAGCCTCCTTCAGATGAGCCCTCAGACTTATCTTCTACAGTCATGTTGCCAACTTAAATCCTTACAGCAAGAAAAGAGTTAATGAGGTAAAGATACCTACTAAGATAACTGTCATTTTCTCTTGTAGCACATGTAATAAAAGACCTGAAATAAGTCAATTATGATTATTTATAAAGCTCAGACATGATCCTAATGTTTTGGATAATTGTAGGTGCCTATTTATTACAGAAGGATGATAAATTGAAACTGTTAACATTTTTTTAACTGAGATTTTAACTAATACTTGGCATTTATATTAAGTTTATCAACCCATTATAACAAAGCCACCATCTCAAAATTCCATTTCATTTTCATATTACTCTAATATTGAAAGAAAAGAAACACATTCAGAGGTATGTACTTAGAAAATGCCTAAATGTTACGAAACAAAGAATATTCAGGATCTCAGTCAATAGGTATAGACCTTGATGCACACTTGTGCATTATTAATAATTAGTTGAAAGTATAACAATTTCTGGGCACCAGGTGGAATAATTTTCTAATTTATTTTCATTGGCTTTGGTTACAATGATTAGCTTCAGTAACAAGTAGGGGACAGGCTGTTCAATATAAACTAATTTTTAATTATATTTTTGCTCAGCCCAAAGTTCAAATGTATCTAGTAAATATGACTGTTGGTAGATGAAAACTACTGTCAAGTTAGCAAGTTAATATTCATTCTTAACTGGGCTTGCCACAGAATGATGGCAGAGAGTGAGAGATGAGTTCTGGTACCGACTTGGTGGTGATAATCTTGGTCATCAGATTACTTACAAGATGAGTGCACAACATACTTGCATGCATTCTGACTTTTATTCAGACTTGGGACATTGATGGTTATTAAAAAAATTGCCTTGTTGGACTTGCTTTACTATGGTATGGATCACTTTAAACTAGCTGACCCATATATCATGCGCCTAAAATTAGGGGTCAAGGTTCTAGGAACCTGAGAAACAGCAAATGTGTTAAATGTAGATAGGCAGAATGTGTTAAAATGTAGCCGTAATTTTGATAGAGTTTGCATTATTACATTCTACTAATATAGGAATTTTTTGATAACTTTTACTTTAGGACATCCAACACAAAAATTCTGGCAATGCTTTGGCATGTTCTGCATACTAAAATGGTAATGAACAAAGGTTAATTAGGTTAATTAAGATTTGATTAGGTTATGTTAAGCTTATTTGAAAAAGGTTTGATTAGAAAAGATTCCTTTACATATAAATATAGAAGCAGTGTGTGTCAAGCACAATCACAACAGATAAAATGTGTTAGAAAATAGTTATCTTAAAATAAAGTTATCTTTACCAAGTTTCATGTTCATATTTGTATAAAAATAGATAAAAATTATATAGAAAAGTTACATTTAATACTTTTCTGTGATAGGCATCCTCATGTAAGAATTACCCAAGTTTTTTCAACAATCTTCCACTGTTTCATGTTAGTTTTCAATACTTTTAACTTAACCCTATCAACAATAGATGTCCACAGTTCGAAAAAGAATTTTCTTATAAAGACACAAAAATGAAGGCTGAAGAATGAAAAAGACACTGTGTAGCTGGTCACAGTAAAGCAACTATTAATGAAAAGTATTTTATTATGCTCAAAACTAAGTTGAGATTCTAAAATCAATTTTTGAGATTTTTCAAAAATATTTTTCATTTATTCTACCTTTTTAAATAAAAACCTAACAATTTGAGTGGGTTTTAAAGTCTATTTATAAGAGTACATTACCAAGGTGCAAAACCAAGGTCACATAACAGTACAGCAGCGGGTACAGTCCCCAGTACTTTTATGTTTGGCACAGGTGTAGGTACTAGAGAGCCATATACCTTGCACTGTAAATAAGCACTGACATCTGCTTGGGCCTTTATTATGGCTTATTATATATTCTTCTTAGTAAATTAATCAATTGAATAGTACTTAACCTAAAAGATTTATATTCATTGACAATACCAAATATCACATTGCTTGAATCATTGAGTGGACCTAAATAAAACTACACAACAATTATTAACCTATCTCAGAGTTTACTCAATAGAATTTCTGTTCAACACACCCTCGATGAGATACGTTCCATTCAATTTCAAGAGTAGGTCTTACATTTTTGCTACCGCCGCCAGCATTATTGCATTACGTACGGTGTTGGAATTCTGATAGGCCTATGCAAAAAAAATGATTCGGCTAAATTTAAGACAACTTATAAGCAGTGAATAATTAGGAAGTGCAGACTTAATATTTTTGAGTTTGACAGATACTTGAGAAAGGAATTTACACTTTACAGATCTAGGAAAATAACACTTCTAGTTGAGCAAAACATACAAACTCAGATCTAGAAACTAGATACCCATCCATTAGCAAGCTACTAAAACCATGAGGAAATTTATTCGTCATATATTAGCATTATTGCAATTCAGACGCAAAACCGTACGATGCAGGAGAAGAAAATCTAAGCCAAAATATTACAACAATACCCCGTTATCGAACCGGGCTTTGACACTAACACAACGCAGTGTGAAGCGCATTCAATATTGTGCAACTTAGCAAGTCAATATGCTTGAAGGAAGTCTACACAGAAAAACTTTTACGCTAAGTTGTAGCGGGAATCACTTCTTCTTCTCAGGGAAGTTACCCAACAGAGTAGTTCTATTTAATTTCCTACAACGAGTATTGCAAATATGCGCAATGTGAGATCAAATCATGA
The DNA here is from genome assembly GCA_014899125.1 of Orchestia grillus. Classification (NCBI taxonomy): domain Eukaryota; kingdom Metazoa; phylum Arthropoda; class Malacostraca; order Amphipoda; family Talitridae; genus Orchestia; species Orchestia grillus. Next base: position 7,029 of record VOMN01135362.1, on the reverse strand, counting down.
AAATTATCAGTAACTAGAGTATGACGCAATATCAAAAAAACACAGTGGCATATTTTGTGATCTAAACATAAATGAACTTTGAAGCCAAGAAATTTATTTATGATAAAAAAAGCTTGTTGAAATTTACATTAAATAAGGTGATGACTATATTCATGTGAAATATACTACAAATGATGTTGCGAGAAGCAAAATAATGCACAGGTGTATTTTAGAACAGTTTTAATTGAAACACTTGGCCGTAGAAACATTAGCAGAGCACAGGAATCTTCTTTTTTACACTTCATAGTCAGTACGCTGGCTAAAATGAAGACACCGGGAAATGCAATTATTGTTTTGTTTGCCCATGTAAGCCATCGAAACCTATATCATGGTATCTTCATGAACGAATTATCGCTCTGAAAATTTAAAAAATCGAGAGTTGTTTTGTCTCGGTGTACCTATGTTTCCAGCATCACTTTTGCTGATATTTTCATATGTTACCTGTGAAAAATACTTACTTATCATTTTGGTTTACTACGAAAGTCTTTTTACCGGCTGCTAGTGCGCGTAATGGTTATCTTAATTCATCATTTGCTCGTTTTTAACGTCTTGTGCAACATGTAAGGAGATATTCAATTCGTGCAGATATTTAGCAGAATCAACTCTTCGAATAAATGTTTTCGCATGACAGTATAAATTGTTTTGATCTCCTAAGGTCGGGCTGCATGTCGCATTGGTACTGCGTCAGGTTCACAGCTGGGAAGTAAAGGTTCGACTCCCAGCTCATGCAACTTGATTTTTACAGAAACACGGAGTGTTTCCCTTGGAAAAAGAAGCTGAAACTTCACAACACTTAAGCGTCAATAGTTGTGAGGCATAAAAAAACAATCTGCTGCATGTCAACTGAGTGAGAATTAATGAAATTTTGAATCTTTGATGGGGGCAAGTTTAAGACAACTGGCTTCCAGTGACACCACTGATACTCAGTTAAAGAATGACTGAACGGGAGGGGGGAGTATGGTGTACAATGAACTGAAAAAAGTTGAATACCAGACATGCCATAGAAAAGAAAGCATCACAATTCACTGCCAGAAAAGATTGAAGTCAATGTAACCCAAAAAAATGAATGATTGTCACATTGTAATTAAATAGGCATGAAAAAAGCCCATGATGGGACTTGCCTTGGGGAAGATGGACAAAATACTGTGTGGCCATCCCTCGTACCGTCCTGCTGGGGAAGCCAAGATCCATTCCCCATCCCCCCTCTCTCTCCCCCTTAATGGATCCTCCCCTGTCTACAACGATTAGGAGGACGCGGAACTTGTGATAGTCTGGTTTGAAATAAATGATCGACTAAATATTCCAGTGGGAATTTGAGCAAATCAATCAACAAACAGCACCAAATTTGAATTATTGTTCCTAATGTTTATAACTCTGAGGTACTTTTCCCTCGGCACGAAAGATTTTATTACTCTTGTATGCTTCCTCAAGCACCTAAGGTAAGGAATATAAGGTTTAGGTCTTGAATTAAAAGTTGAAGGGTAATATATTTTATTAGTTGAAGACCAGCAAGACTTGTATGTACACATTTACTCCTATCTAAAGGTACGCAAGTATAAGACTATGATATGAATATAGTAGACTATGAAACACACAAGTACGTTCAGGCTTGTTTCAGAAAAACGCATGTAAGCATCAAGGGGAAACTTCCATTCCATTATTTTTACCAAACAGATTTATTGAAGGTAAAACATGCGTCTGTTCTAGAATGACACAACAGAATTCTTAATAAAACGTACAGTACATGTGGAATATTTAGTGCTGCTAAAATATGAATTGACTTGAAATTAAAATATGAATTGACTTGAAATGACAGCGAGCAGGTCTGCACTGTCTTCATCACGACACTCGTTTCGCAGTACAGTTCCCTTGCTCCCCAGCGCACGCTCCTGGAGGACTCCCCTAGGGGAAGGCAGGTGTTGCAATTCATTCATTCATTCCGGGAATTTGCAAAATATGCGAGAAGAAATCACATAGATTTTTTACTTTTTGTTAGAAGGAGTCACACATACTTGTTAGTTTTAAAAAGGAGTTACGTAGAATATCTAAATTTCTGTACTCGTTATAACAATAATACTTAAGCTATAACGCGTGGTTTTTTCACAATAAATGTTGTCATGTCATTCGTGACTTAACTGAACCATTTGAGTTTGAATCACTGAAAAGGAACGTGGCGAAATTCTTCGTAATTTCATAACCAGGTTTAATATTTTACGATTATTCGTTGGAGGTATTTTCTACAAAATGCGTAGCATCAACGGCATATAGTGATGAGGAAATAAAGCCTGATTTCATTAAAAACAATATAATCACGGCTTATTATATTTTATGCTCATGACTAGGTAGAATTTGATTTCATTAATAACAACAGAATTACGGCCTGTTATATTTTAACGTTCATGACTAGGTAGAATCTGAAAATAAAGTTTATAGTTTCTATACCTTCAAGCCTCCTGAGTGAACACATACGCATTATCACTTCTCTTCTCTACGTTTTTTTGCGCTGAAACTCATTCTACTCCATTATGAAAATCCACTATCATCATCCTTAATATTTTTAAAAGCCTAGCTCAACAGAGTTACGTATTTTACGGGTAACCTAATGCAATTTATCACCAGTCGACTTGATAAAAATAACAGAAAATGGACGGAAGAAGATGTAGCTAGAGGAGCATGCCCTCTTTTCTGGCTCCTCTGACCAGCCAATCTTCCTCCTCGTCCGAGTCTTCGTCGTCAGCATCGGCTGTCGAGTGCAGGTCCAGCGTGTGATACACTCGACGTCTCGCGGCTCGTCGAGACCTACAATTCGTATTAATAATTGAATTAAAATAAGCGTGTAAATATTCTCGTGATCAATTTGAAATGGTATCTCTACACCTACAGCTGGTTTGAATAATGCATGAGAAAGTTAGGCGTGTATTTTTTGTGTCAATCAATACTAAATCTCAATTCTAGGTACAGTTAACTTAGACTTCCGTTGGATTCATTTGCGGATGCTCTTAAAATATCATTACTAAATGATAATAACTCTAAAAGGGAGGCAAAGTCGGTGTAAATCACCGCACGTATCATTAACACATATCTGACGTTCGTGCATAGCGTGTGCCCTCAGGGGCATAGGTTAGGCCCTAGGGTGAGGTTAGTTAGGGAGTCTATCGTATGCTACGGGTACCGGCGTCCTCAGTGGACACTAATAAACATTTGTAAACATTTATTTACCACAAGTAATTTACATCAGATACAAGTTTACAATCGAATGAGAAATGACGAAGAACCGAGATCAGGATATATACCACATGTGGGCCCGAATAAGCTACAAGGCTTCTAGGGCAACCTATACAGAAATGAAGGCATTCAGTTTACAGCACATCAAGTACGGTTTACCATTACGCACACAAAGCCACTGGGTCAATTTAGCATTATATCTGCTGTTGAGTCTCATACTTCACAAAGTTGCTCTGCCATCCTCAAGCCAGTGAACAATAGAACTAAGAACATTCGATAAATAAACGAACGACAAGGTACCTAGTGAGAGCAGCCAGAGCGGCTACGGCCACGGCGAGCAGGGCGGCGGTGATCGCCAGAGGCATGAGGAGGAGGTTCAAGTGAGCAACGCTGCCCCACTTCAGCCGGGCGGCGAAGGGCCAGACGAAGCAGCCAACTGCAGTGCCCATTGTGCCGCTCACCCACGATACCCAGGCTTCTCGTTCCTGGTCACCTGTTCATGTCAATTCATAATTCATGATATAGGATGAAATTGAAACAATGGTAGTCCACCTGTACTCAATTATTCATCACGACCCATTTAATTATCTATTAATGGATTAACTTTTCATAAACTGGGACCTTTCTTATATCCTATAAGTTTATTTTTTCCTATACCATGACAGTATATTGATAGTGTTTCATTATGGAAATTACCGTCTGCTCTTCTTTGAGCAACCCTTTCCTACGAAAAAACGGTTTACTGTCGACAGAATTTATACCAGACAAGGTTCTCTAAAATTTTAATGCAAGAACTAGCTACAGTGAAGCTCACGTATCGTGGCGAGCATGAGGGCGTTCTGACGAATGGACATGACGATGAGTGCGTGACCAGCTCCGACGACGACCCAAGAGGCGGCCACGAGCCACTGGGCGGTCTCCTGCTCCACGAAATAGACCAGCATGAGCTGGGCCGCGAGACCACCCAGCGAAAGGCCCACCAGTCCAGGAGAGTCCAGCACTGAGGTCAGCTTCCGCCGACAGCACATCGTAAAACCTTCGCCCAGCAGCGAGAAAGACACGCCCAGTACTGATAGCGCAGATCCAAATTTTGCCTGAAAAGCATCGTTGAATTCATGCCACTCGTACTTGGACCGTGGTCTTAAAAATGAAGAAGATGCGTTCGACACAGGAAGAGGCTGAAAGAAGCTCTCAAAATAAAATTGATGTTTACAATCCACCGTTGCTATGGCAAAAACTGGAACTAAATATAAAGTCAGACATGAGCAGCAAAGGTGTTTTTTAAACTAAAATGATGAATGATAGCATCACCCATGACTGCCTCATGTACAGAGGACTGAAGTTCGGCTCTAAAAGCCTTAAATATAGAAATTCCCTCCAAGACCACAAAACTTTCGGAACCTCGATTGTTCATGATCACAAATCAATATTCCTGGATTTATTCATTCGTTAACGTATACGTATCGTCAAGAGTTTCGATCACGGTATTATACCGTGCTATGTCCGTATATTCACAGTGCGATGCATCTAGATTTTGCTCCTGAAAGTCGGTCTTCATGTAGGCCGCATTCGAGTCCCTCCAAGAAATAGCCACGCATCTTGTATTTAGCGCTGTAGCTTGTTCACGAGAGACTTGACTTGCTGTTCTCATTTATGGTTCCTCTTCCAAAGGTATTTTTCACTTTTATTATATATGTGGAAGTATTAATTGTATTTTCAACAGTTTTTAAGTTTTGAAAGTTATCATGACGTCACACAGAGAGATAAGCCAGTAAATTAAAAATTAGCGTTTGAAGTTTCAACGTAATTTCTATATTTAATTTTAGTATTATATTTTTAGGGATTAAAACCAACACACGCAGCATGTAACTTATTTTAGAATAAACCAATTCATCTTTCCTACTTTCTTTCTTTTCGAGATGACTTCAATTTGCCCTAAACTGTACGGCGTGCCAGATCGGGTGCGTACTGAATTTTTTCGTAAAATGGTAATACTGAAACGTTTATTTTGAGATGACTGTTCATTGCGTATCTGACTCTTACCCGAGTTGTAAAAGGCGCGTGTAGAGTCAAAATTTTCAGCCGTCACAGCTCAATTATTGCGAGAAGCGAAGTGCGACAATAATTCACGAAGTGAAGAGGTAAACTTACGTCGTGCGTGCGACTTGTGAGGAGCAGAACGACGTACGCTGAGGGCAGGGAGCTGAGGAGGCCGTGCACGGCGGTGCCCAAGGGGCAAGCGATCCTTCTGAGCCCCTCCCACAGGACCTCGTCGTCCAGGTACAGGCTCAGAGGACGTGCCATTCTGTGAAGCACCCAGGCGAAAATAGAGTAAGTAACTATGCCTGTAATCCAAATGCCCATTCACTCTAAACTTAGCACTCGCGTCATACCTGCATCTACAGCTAGGCTCGTGAAAGAGATGTGCTCTAATTCAAATTTTTGTAACACCTAGCATCATTCGTGCATAATTGTTTTGTCCTGCTTCATCCAACGCGAACGTCCCTCATTATTTTAAAATTTTGAAGCGTAGTATACGAAAGAAGAAAATAGTTGAAATTAAGATTGAAATGTTTGTTGTATGGAGCTTAGTATATGGACGTGAGTGTGCGTATTTCAAAAGAAATGAAAAACGCATCGGCGCCAGCGCCTTGACACTCTCTTCTGAAGCAAGAATCGGTCTTTCAAACGAAAATTGTGTCGATCTCAGTCCAAAATTACTTAGCATCCGGCTAGGCCTCAACAAACACATTTTCACAGAAATTGATACATATTCATGCAACCCTTGGCTTTCAAAGTCCACTTAAAAAAAACGCTCAGCATCATTTTGAATCGACTTTCACGTCATAATTTCCTCACAGCATTGATGACCACACCCCAACCTGCCACTCACTTAGGAGGCTTGATGGAGCCCCAGGGCACTGGAAGCAGCAGCAGCAGCACAGTCAGAGTGAAGACGGCACCCACCGTGAACACCCCGGCCTGACCTACCAGAGACCAACCGGGCGGTAGTCCGATCTGTGGGTGAGGGAATGTGTCAATTTTCAATGGATGTGTGCATGTGGCATGATAAATGCGTGCACGATTTGGTACCCTAATGGTAGAAATGGATGTGTGCATGTGGCATGATAAAAGCGTGCAGGATTTAGTTCCCTGTTGGTAGAACTATCAAGGTTACTGGCCAAACCGCGAGACTCTCGTAGAAATTTTAGATGAGACTGCTCTTAGATGAGACTGGTCAGAGGCTTCCCCACAAATTTCAAGCTAAGATGTTACGCTGCATCCAACGCTAAAGCTCCCTTACAATTATTAACGTCACTCAGGATCGAGAGAAATGCGATAGTTTTTTATACTAAGATGCTCCTCTGAAATTGCTACTGCTCTTCATATATTAAGGAAAACGGACAGAGTATTTAGTATTACCATAATTATTATTACCAATAGTGATATGATTTTTTCATAATTATCAATTACTGAAGAGGATACTGTGAACGAAGTCCCAAGCTAATGTTTTAAGGAAGCAATAAATGAATTTTTCACACGTGTCGTTGAGCATTGGTAGCACTACACATTTCTCCATGATGACCCCCATGTCATACATCACGGAGTGACTCACTGAGCGATGAGCTGCTGGCATGTACAGGTGTGGGTGCATCAACTCCAAAACGAATGACGCAATTCTGAAGTCTAGATTCATCGGCCAAATGTAAACGCAGGTCTATACTTTGTCCCATATATGCTAATGATAACTCTCATAATTACTGG